>JAWRVZ010000065.1:147500-330000 GCA_037043235.1 Rhodeus uyekii
AGGTAAGCCACTGAGAGAAAAGAAGAGCAGAATCATATCAATAACAGAAGAGACATTTCACCAAGAGATGAGATTGAGAAGAGGAGCAAAGACCAAGAAGCGTGATAAAAGGAGAAAAGTAGAAGAAAACATGGCTGAACAGTCCTGAATAAGAACTATTTATTTTATCCTTATACCTTCTCTGTCTTTGAAAACAAAGAAGTTTTTGTTCCTCAACTCATTCATAAATGCTGCGACAAGAGCCATGGAAAGAGATAAATTAATAAACAAAAAATCGTTCAGGAGACAGAGAGAAGCCGCATGAGCTCTGTGCTCAACAGCTGAGAGCAGCCCAGGATTTTCGTGAGAGTTCCAGGCTTTATCTCCATAAAACTGATCGGCAGAACACTATAGCCTAGCAAACCCCAGAGTGTGCGCTTGTTTGTCTGTGCATCTGTGTAGCACTGCACTCTCGCTCACAGCACGCACAAGTCTAACACCACCAGCCCATCTGTGGATTAGACCCGAGCTCCCTAGCAACGGTCCGAACGTGCACATCGACACTCCCCTCTAATACAGCTGACTCCACAGGGCGAGAATGAAGGGATGAATAAATAAATAACTCATTCATCCATTTTGCCCTTCACCTCTTAGCGCTCAAAAGTGTATTATTGCTACAGCTGGGAAACAATGATGATGGTTTAATACCAGGGGCTTACGGACAGGATCTAATCAACAGCCTAATCATAGAGAACAATAGCGATGTCTCTATCTCCCCGACGCAGAATGTGTATTCGGGCTGAAAGACAATGCATTTCACTGGCTGCACAGCGCAGAAAAGTATTGGTGTATGCAATTTAAATTGCCGCTATGAAGAGCCATACAGGAGGAACAATTCCAACATCTAAATTCTAATGTTTCAGGCTCAAGTTAAGCTGCATTCACAGCATTTGTGACTTGACGTGTCAGTAATGACTCACACCTTGAAACATGCAAAAATTAAGGTTACATTAAGGCAATTACTGTGGACGTATATGACACAAAAGTTTCAAAAGTCTCTAAGATCTTTTAACTTTGTTATTGAAGACTAAAGCTGTATTATTTAAAATTATTTTCTTTACTAGTATTCATAATCAGTTGAAATATGTAATTTGTGAAGTTTAAAGAGCATAAGCTGTACTGTAGACTGTGTGAACACATGCGTGAGGGCCAGACTCGAAGGGTTACATAAACATTGGAATGTACGCATAAGAATGTGTGTGCAATATTATTTTCTACTATTGCATATGTTGACTGAAATATTCTCTATAGGGAATGTGTACATTCTATTTTGAACATAAACAACGTTTCTCTACCTTGTGAGAAAAATGGTAGGCAGCATATAAAAGCCAACCTTTGCATCCAGTGGAACAGAGAAAGCTGGAATGAGATCATCTCTTCTTTCTCTCCTATGTCATAATATATATTAATAAATAAAAGAGACCTCTTATCAAAACAACTGGCATCCGGTTGCGTGAATTAAACAACAATGGGGATAAAAGCTTAATTATCTAAGAGATTCAGAGATCCAATAGCGTGTCTTTAATAAGAGTGGTCGTACAGGCAGGTAGTCAGGACAGGCAGCGAGTATACAAAAACGATATTCCAGGCAAGGGTCAAAAAGGCAAGCAGACAGAATCAGAGTAGTTGTACAGGCGGGGAAGTCAGGGCAGGCAGATAACAATCACTAGCTATAATCCAGGCACAGGTTGGGGCAGGCAGACAGAATCAATAACGGGAAAACAGCAGAATCGATAACAGAAAAACAGGACAGGATAATAACACTCAGAAATGACAACCATGGCAAATCAAGACTTCGTGCTAACAGTGCGTTTGACAGAGTCTTTTGTAGTTTGTGTAATGGTTCACAGCTGGTGCGATAATCAGTCCAATGAACGGCGTCATGGGAAATGTAGTGTGTGTGTCAGTATGCGTGTGAGAGCTCCCTCCGGTGGCCAGAGGGGGGAAGCGGGATGCTCGTCATCATAACAGTTACAAGATAGAGAGGTGACATAATCTGCAAATAATTGTTTACATGGATGGAACAATGAAGATATTTTTGAATATTCTCTTTAATGCAGTGTGTAATATAGTGTAATGTAAACCGTCTGCAAAGTTGTAAAGTCAAAAGGGCACAATAAGTAAAAGAAATAATTCCACAGGGAAATAATCATGTCTGAACCGCCTAAACAAGTCGTCTGTAATTTGAATCTCAATCAGTTACGTCTACATATTACTACAGTCACTAGCTAACACATGTTGATCGTTCTCCGCTCGCGTCGCGAACAACTTGTCCGCCCTTCAAAATGGAATTCGCAAAACTCTTGCTCTTGAAAGATGGGACAATTCCAAATATCTTTATTTTGACCAGCTTGCTCCCCAAAATCACAACCTGCAAGTATGATTAATTATTGATGTACATATCCTACCGGTGTTATCACCGGCTAATTCATGTTATTACCGTCTCACTGAAATACTTCTGCAAATCAGCTGTGGGCCACTATTATGTAAAACCATGTCCATTAATGCAGACTGTCTGCAGTTCTTACTACTTTGAGTTAAGATAAAGATTTGTTTTGCAAACTTTAATGTTACATCAGTCAATTAGCTTGGCTAATGTAAGCGCTGTTATTGATACAGTTCCCTCATGTGCACTTCAATAAATTAGAAATACACACATCGGTGTGGTGATGGACATACACTTGTTAATGCCGATGGTGAGGAATTACAGCTGTAACATCTCATAATGTACTTCAAACTGAGAAGCTTATTACTGTGACTCATCCTGCTCAAGTCGTGGAGGTTTGAGTTGAATAACTATTTCTTCTCTTTCATCATGGGGCTCGCTTTCGGATTGATATAGAAAGATCAGTGCCACCGTTACTGTTTTTACTGAGCTTTAAGGGCCAGTCACACAGCCAATCACGCACGAATCACTCACAAATCACGCACAGGTTGGGTTTGTACGTGCTTGTGCGTCGAGAAATTGACCAAAGTATTCCGCAAACATTCGACGCACACCCGACGCATGAATCACTGACGGAGCGCGTCCAAACACGCACGCTTTGCAAACGTTCCACGTACAAGCACTTTCAGAATCCACATTGTCAGTGGAATGAATAACGCACACCAACGCACAGGTGTGCATCAGAAAAATTTTGAACCGTTCAAAACTCAAAGTCACAAACCCCGCCTTCAACGCACATCCACTTACAATCACTGACGGTCCACGTTTGTTCCACTGATGAATTACGCATACGACGCACGCTCCGCGCAGAAACGAAAACCTGTGCGTAATTTGTGCGTGATTCATGCGTTTTTGCTGTGTGACTGGCCCTTTTGGGAAGCCTCCGGAGCTGAAATTCAGTTGTAATAAGCGTTTTTTTGTTTCTGACACGTGTGCACAACAGACTGGGTCATCTAACCAATCACAACAAACTGGGTCATCTGACCAATCAGAGGAGAGCAGGCTCGTGGAAAGGAGGGATTTATAGAAAGTGATTCAGCTGACAAGTCATTTGAGAATCACTGAAAAATGTGGTAATGTTCAATACAAAGAAGAAAATCTAAGTTTTTTTCCCTTTGATGCATGTAGGATTGGCGAAGTAGGATTGGCCCTCCTAGGAATTTCCGAATATGTCACTGTAGGTACCAGAATGTTAAAAATATGTGTATTTATACTTTAAATATATATTAATTAAATCTATTTCATTATAAAGCCTTAATATTATACATTTACTCTTTCTCTCTCATACGGTATGTATTATGGTGCTCTACACTCATCAATGACAGTAGTATCTTGAGACTCCAGTAATGACGACGATGACAGACCAGTGCGGTTCCATGAATGTGATGAAGATGATGATGATGATGATGGTGTTGCTGCACTGGTATAATGAGGCCTTTAAATCATTTCGGGAAGCGCCTCATCGTCAGATATCGGCACTGAATCGTCACATTTGCTTCTGAGAGAGGTGAAGAGGCTCCCACTCCACTCGTGCTCTCATTGGTCAATCTCGCGCCGGAAACCAATCACGTGTCTTGCATGAGCACCCGTGGGTGTGTACAAAGCCTCTGAGAGTGTTTCTCTCGTTGTCTGGCATCCTGGGAAACCGTTTCTCTCGCATCACGATGAAGCAATGCTGCCGATATGGCTGTCTTTTTTAATTTTTATTTTTCGATTAACATTTTAGAAAAATGAGGCCGCAAAACTTGAACCGCGAAGTGGTGAGGGATTACTGTAAACATGTTTTAGGAGACGTAGGAACCTTTAAAATAGCATAAAAGAGGCACTTTTAAAATCCTCCATATTGTAGGCACTGTTTCCTGTATATTGTATGCACTGTAAACAATTATTTATTTATTAAAAATGTAAAATAAAATAATTTTACAATGTTGATTTCCACAGAAGAAAAAAAAAAAATTCTCCAAAATATTATTCTCTGTTGAAATCAACATTTCACAAGTGCTGTCTTCTACTTGTATTCAATCAAGCCGCATTAAGGCTTAAAAATAATATTTAACTTTTATTATGTACCACACTGTACAATTTCTTCCACTTCTCCTTTGTCTGCCCTCCCATCTGAGCCGAGAAGAGTGTGTGTTTAATGGTCTCTTAGCCTGGCCGCAACCTGTGATGCTTCCTCTGGCCTTTCAATAACTCACAACCTGTGTTCCAGTTCACAGGGTCCCTATGCAGTGCCTGCTGCTCCCTACACACTGAGCAGTTCGTTTTATTCCAAAGAAACAAGGCTCACAACATTTCAGAAGGATCATGTGACACTGAAGACTGGAGTAATGATGCTGAAAATTCAGCTTTGCATCAGAGGAATATATTACATTTTTAAATATAATCAAAAAGAAAACAAATAATCTTGCGGTTTTCAACTGCATGTTTGATCAAATAAATACAGCCTTGGTGAGCATAAGGGACCTACAATCTTAAAAAACCATCTTACCATCCCCAATTTTTTATCGGTTTAATTTTTCATCAAATCACAAAATTTAGATTTAAATGATTGGGAAATAAGGGTTCATTTATAATATGTCATTATAATCCAACCATAACTCTTTTTTTACGCCATGAACAGAACCTGAGGTGAATAAAAACTATTTCACTGCCCAAACTTCATGTATAACCAGGGTATTGGTACACGATGAATGATGGGTGAATTTCCCTGCCCACTCTCAAAGAAATGATATATTGATGCATCCCTGTTCCCTATATCGACTACATTTATATGCAGGGCAATTGAAACATTTCTAAATCTCCTCTTCTGCCTTTTCCTGACTCCCTCGTTGTCTTTCTCTCTCTCGTTCCTTCTACATATATATAGAAATGTATGTAGCAGCGGTTGCCATGCCAACCAATGCAGCCCACAGAGTGTGTTTAGGGTTGGGTAGAGAAAGACAGAAAGAGAGAGTGGAAGAGAGAGAGAGAGATGGTGTAAAAGTAATTATTAAGAAAAAGACAGGGTTGAAAACACTCTTCAATCCCCTCTATTTAACCACCACCTCCTGTGGCATGTCACACATCTCTCTCGTCTGTTCACACGCATGCATTCACTCCCCCATCCGTGCTCGGAGATCGCGGTAGCTCTTTTATATTCTCTCTTTCTCAATCGGATTGTCCTATACGCATCTTTTTCGCCCTTCTGTGATCATCCCTTAATGCTAAATTTCTTCAAAAATCACATTTCTTCTCTTTCAATCTGTATTTCATGCTTTTGAATGCCACCATTTAGATGCAAGCGTGTTGTAACTGCATGTTGAGTGCCTTCCTCTTCCTCTGTTTCACACCCACGTGTTTCATTTTAAAACAGTCCCCTCTTCCTTTCCTCTATCTCTCTCCCGCCCTAGTCTTTTTCTTCTTCCCTCTACAGCTGTCATATTCATCCTTCCTTCTTTCCAACCATTCTTGCTTTTTTTTTTAAAGAAGCATTCAGACGCTTGCAGTTTGATCGGTGTGTTTTCTTGCATTCAGACTTAGAAATGATCTAAAGAACAGCTTTAACTAAAGGGGCTTGAAATTTGTGGGGCTCAGAGTCTGAGACAACACTGAAAACCTGGCATTCAAAAATCTATTTAAATTTGATTTTAAAAAATGTAAACCAATGTAACATTGTGACGCACTGTAAAGATGAACTGAGAACCGAATGGTTGATTTCAAACCATGCTAAAAAAAAACATGATCATCAGGTTTTACTCCAAATTGGGTTGCTGTCATTGAAACAAAAAGGAGACAAAAAAATTACAAGAAAGTTGAAATTCATGGTCATTTTTCTGTTTACCTTTTCACTCGAGTTGCAATAAAAAAAAATAAAAAAATTTTTAGTAAATAATTAATATACACAGTACCACCATCTCGAGAATAACAAGAAAAAAAAGAAAAGAAAAAATATATATATTATATATATATATATATATATATATATATATATATTCTGTAAATACAGTGGAGTTCACTTATCTTGACCTCGGTTAACTCGTACAACCCTATTATGTCGACGTTTTTGAAGTGGAACCGCCAAACTCCCTATTTGTCTTAGTATTTTCTTATCGGTTATATCGATTCTTTTATGTTGCCGAACCCTAATATCTCGAGCACAAAAGAGGACAAATTCGCCACGTCACATGGTTATCTCGTGACTAACGATCGTACCTAGTTCACTGCGTATGCGCTGAGTTTGCATTGCACGTGGATCGCGGTACATTTGGTCGCTCTGTCAGTGGCGCTTTACTCACAGCAGCCGCAGAAGAACTTGCGGAAGTGGTGTAAAAATCAAGCCTTGCAGATGCTATGGCAGGAGTTAGCATCACTGTCCAGGAATTCCCAGATTACATTGACATCGACAAAGACGTCGTTACTGATTGAAGCTTAGAAGCATTTGTTTTCAAGCTGACCATTAAAGGCAAAAAGCAACAAAGCATTTTAGAGTTTACAAAGAAACCATAGTAACAGCGTGTGCAATACTATCAGAACTGTGTCAGACCGAAGGAAATTTTGTCAAAACGGAATTACTCTAGATCCTTTTTTGCTAATATTTTCTTTCAGGTTTAAACGATGAGTCAGTGTCACTGGATGTGGTGTAGACATGCATTGTAGTGCTTTTCTACATTAGCAGTGTGCCGTGACTATTGTATTCATGAGACTGTGTGACACAGTGAGAAACGGCACTAAAACATGGGTCACAAGTGTTCGCTTACAAGGTGCAAATGCGAAAGTGTTGCATGGCTTCCCCTGCGATGCTGACAGCAGCAGGCTTTCAATCAAAAACACTTATTTTTTTCAGCAGAGTGTCTAGATTTATAGAGAGGTGGACTGGAGGATCATTTGAAACAAGACACTGATAGTATCAGCCTGACATTGATAGTGTCGGCTTTAAAAACACTTTCCATTAGCGAGGCCACCAGTGAAAATAGTGTTTTTCAACAGAATGTTTTCATCAGCATAACAAGTGACACTGATTTCAAAATGTCTTAAGGCACATTCACATCAATGATGATAAAGATATCGTTCTAAAAATCATTGTAAATATAAAAGAATAGCAGTGTTCACGCCACAGCTATAACGATAACGGCAGAGAGGAAAAAATACTGTAGAATCTAAAATTTATTTTGTCATTGATTTTATGTCATAATGTTTCATCTTTTGAAAATTAAATCCATTTATTTCCAGGAATAAATTGAATTTATTAGTATCCCAGTTTTTCCTGGGATCAGTTGAAGCCCACTGTTATGAATCACCGTTGCAGAATAACAGGCTCTAAAGTTATCACAACTGGAAAAATGCATTCATGTGGATTCACAACGGTTTCAACTGATTAAATAAAACGTTTGGAAAAATGGACAGATGTGACATACTAAAACATAGCAGACACAAATGACTGAAAGTGCAAATGCAGAAGAGAAAGCACTGTGCTCTGTGTGTGTTTCTGAAAGTACACAAGCAAATGTGTTGTGTGAACCAACCACTCAGTCCCTCTCGTTAAGTATCCCAGCCATAGTTGGAGGGCGAACCAACTTTAGGGTAAATACAGATGCGATTCCTCCTTAGAAAAACACTTATATATATAAAAAAAAAACTTTTAAAGTGGTTATGATCAAAAATGCATATATACGTTATTTGGCATGGCAGCCAGTTGATATGATAAATAACCTAATGCAGTGCTTCTCAATAATTTTCTGTCACGCCCCCTCTAGGAAGAGATAAACATTTCGCGCGCCCCCCCTCCCCCATTTTTGAACTTTCGCCTTACTGTTTCCATGGCAACGCGTCATGCTTGTCACGTGACATACCGCAGTCACAAAAAGCACTGTATAATAGATAGAGCACATTTATTTCTTTTTTTCTTTTTTATTCAAAATAGTCACCAAATTGTTGAAACCTAAAAGAAACCTTATGTAGTTGAAAACACTGAATTGTTGTGATAAATGACAAACTCTGAGTGCGGATCATTTGGATCAGTGTCAGATATCGCGTGAAAACACGTTTTTAGAGGTTGATCACGTGACACAAATGAACACCGGTGTGATCGTACACGGCAAAGGATGAGGGGATGGTTTTCTGAACTTGATATCTGCTGCTCTTGTTCAGTGCAAGAAAACCTACTCCCTGGCAAAAAAAGAGCATGTACCCCAGGTTTGGGGTTTGAGAACCAAGGTTTGAGAACCACTGACCTAATGCAACAAAATACAGTAATACCTCGGTTTACGAGTGACTTTGTATACGAGCAAATCGGTGTACAAGCATTAAAAGTCAAATCGTGTACGAGCATTGCATCGAAGTGCAAGAAAAATATTTCCCGCTCCACGCGCATTTTTGTGTGGAAAAGTCCTAACGCTCAGCATCTTCTCATGGATTTCTACTGGAAATATCCTAAACACAGCCTCTCACAAAGCCTATCATCCCTTAACTCGTTCAATCTCTCAGCGTCGTTCGGTTTGGTTACATCATTCACCACAGTGATACTTTTATAAGTGATTTACAGCGGTTTTACCTCGTGTTGTTAACATTAACTGTGATCGCTATTGTTCACGTAGTGAAATATATACGTACAGTCCTCAAGATGAGTAAGGAAGAAGGTACGAAATTCTCCCTGTAAGCAGTAAAACCCTCCTCTCGTCTCCTTCACGCCAGCAGCGACCTACTCAAAGCTGAAGTGCGCGTTACAGTAAATTGTCAAGTATTTTTTTAGTTTAATTGTCAATTATTAATTAGTATTTATATGAGATCATGTGGCATGAATCAAGTGATTTTTATTGCGTTCTTATGGGGAAAATTTTTTGGTGTACGAGAATTTTGAGTTATGAGCTCTTGGAACGAATTAAACTCATAAATTGAGAAATTACTGTATACGTTTTCTTAAAATTCTGAATGGGATATGTCACCTAGAAAATGTGCATAAAATCGCTCCATTTATAATCACTAAACTGTCACTTTACTTATTGATATATACCTGGTTGCCGGCTGAAGCTAAGGAGGGTTGAGGCTGGTCAATACCTGGATGGGACTTCCTGGAAAAAATTGTGAGGCCTAAAAGTGTGGGTCCTAACGCCCCAGTATACTAATGGGGACAATATACAGTACTGTCAAAAAACACTATCCTTTGGATGAGATGTTAAACTGAGGTCCTGACTCCCAGGACGTCCTTCATTAATAAGTGGGGGTTTAACCATGGCATCTTGACCAAACTTGCCCAGTGACTCGGTCCATCATGACCTCCTAATCATCCCTGTATAGTGATTGGGTTTATTGCTGTGTCTCCTCTCCATCGATAAGCTGGTGGGTGTTCTTGTGCAATATGTCACATCATCCAGGTGGTTGAGGAGATTCCTCCTTCCATGAAAAGCGCTAAATAAATGTAACAAATGATTATTATTCATTCATCGCAATCTCACAAAGTTCTGCTAATCAGTTAAGCTGACTGTCCAATGAATATCTTGTCTAGCATACAAAATTTTTTATGTAAATTAAAATGAGAGGATTTGAGTGTGCAGATCCCAGCATTGGACAGAAACAGTAGTGAATAGTGAGGGGATTCTAACTTAAACATGTTTTACTGACCATTGCATTCAAGAAATCATCAGATATGTTTGTGATTATTATTTTAGCGCTTCTAAACCTCTCCATTAACACTCGGTAAAGCACTCGGAACATCTTGCCTGAAGTATGGTGGATGGAGACCAAGGGGTAAAGTCACAGATTTTGAAACAAGTCCTTATCATGGCTTATGTATCTATACTAGATCATTTCTATTTTGCCATTTCTGCCTGTATATAATATAAATCTATATAGCTCCATCAACTCCACTGCTCTTGGGAATGAAGAAGAATCATAAAAGAAAGATAACAGTGCGCTAAAGTATGTGTGGTTGGGTGGAAAGGCATCAGGCATGGTAAAATGTTTCTGCTAATTCAATTAGCCCCTTATCGAGCTCCTCAGTGGCTTATGAGAGGATGTGGCATGTTTTAACAACCCTACACCAACACTAAAAAGAGCTCCTCTCCTTGTAACAGCCTGCAGATACGGCAAAAAATAGATTCAGAACAAAGAGATTGCTGACAGACGAGTTGAACAATCCCAATGCACTTAAACCGGATCTTTGCACATCTAAAATTAATAGGAGACATAAAAATCACATAATTAAAAAAGTTATTGTATTTTACAAATTGAAGTCAACTCTCAAGTCTTAACCATGAAGTGTATGACGGCCAACAGCGTCATGGGGGAAATCAAGAATTATGGCAGATCATTTTAAATCAGCTGTGCATTCTCTGGTTGAGTTATTCCAGTCTTTTGGATCATAATGCATATCTAAACCAACAATTAAATTATTTAAAAGTCATAATCAAAATACAAGAGCATGTCCTGATTGTGGACTGTAGCAGTGTTATTTTTTTATATAGTATTATAGTATTTATTAATAATTTGAATAGCTTTTATTTTAAAATGTTTAATTTTGTTCAGTTTAATCTAGTAATTTTGTTAAGTGCTTTTGTCATTTTTATTAGTTGTTAGTTAGTTTTATATTTATATGTAACTTACTTTTTTTTATTAGATTCAACTGCAACTATTTGTCACTTCATAGAGTACAGTATAAAACCAATAAAATACAAAAGCATCTAACCAGTAGTGCAAATAGTAATGCAAGTAAGAAATAAATACATTTAATATATATATATATATATATATATATATATATATATATTATAATTTAATATTATATATATATATATATATATATTAAATGTATTTATTTCTTACTTGCATTACTACATTATTTATTAGGTAGACCAGTCAATTTTATTTATTTATTCAAACTTATTTTTATTTCAGCCAATGCAAATATTATCTTAGTTTTTGTTTTTAAATATTAATTTATTTCAGCTGTATTTCAAATGATTTTTTATAATTTTAGTTTTAGTAATTAGTAATATTAACAACACTGGACTGTAGACCTGCGGGAGAAAAAAAACATATTTTCAGCCTTTAAAGCTACTTTTGTCTATTATTTAGTGCTGCTAGTCATCTGCCACAACAAAGTAATTTCTATGAATTATTTTCATATTGATATATATGATTAACTGTGAATAATTCATTTGTTTATATTTTCTTAACTGACTTATTGTTTTTAGTCTCAAGCATGACAATACACCTAACATTCTCAGTCAGACCCTAAAATTCCTCTTGTGAAAAAGTATCACGTCCACTGTTCACTTTTCAATTTTCAGTTCATATCAAGCATGATTCTCTATAACAAGATCTTGACACATCAACCATCTGTAGCCATACACATCAAAGCAGCACCAATCAGGAAAACTGATCTGAGCTGCATGTTCAGTGAACTTCTTCCTGGAAATATACTGCAGTCTGTGTTTGGATGAATAGTGTCCCTCCAGATAAATATAATGGAACCTGTTCCATTAAAGCAAAGGCTGTTCAGGATGGGGGTCATTGATTTACCTCCAGGTTTCAGCAGTAACGGCTCCCCCTTTAAACACCCCGAGAACACTGGGTGTACTGAGTTCCCGAAAACTGTTTAAAAATACGTCTCCTCGGGACAGCCGTGATTATGCATGCAGCTGCAAGAGGCTTGAGAATGTTGTGTTAAAGTCTAGGTAATCATTTTTTGCATGGTGTATTTAAAAATGGTGTAAAGTGTCTGCAGTTATTTCCCCATCTCTCTTTCCTTTTCTCCAAGATGACAAAATAAATGGACTCGACTCCTATTTTTTACTGTGTGGCATTTACAAAAAGTCCCTCTGACATTTTCTTCTCTTTCTGCAGTTTTCTCTCTCCATCTCATCTTTTTTTATTAACTTTGTTCTTATTGGCCAGAAAAAAAAAAAAAACAAGCTTTTGAAAAACAAATCTGCATGACTTTTATTTTCCCTCCCTTTCTTCTGCCTCTTTCAAACACAGTCATCTGAACGATGCACATTGCAGGTAGTTAACGACAGCACGGACAGCGCACAGCTCTGTGCGTTCCATCACATCTCTTTCCAACACTTCAGACCTCCACTGTCTTAACAGCAGGCACAAGTTCGCTACACAACTCTGACCTTGGCAGAAAAGAAAGAGAAAGGGGGGAACATGTGGATGTATGTGTGTAACCATGAATGAGAGGAAGAGATGTTGGGGGGGGGGGGGGAATAGGCAGTGTGGCTCTCTTCCAAACCCGAGTGACAGGCAGCTACTCTCCAAGCATCCTAATCAAAAATGCTCAGAAATTATCTACACAAAGAACTTACTGCCAATCATCTGTGTAACAAATGCAAGCTTTACGAGAAGTATCTAATTTTGCCATTCAGGACTTATTATAAATGATTTATCCGTGCACATTATTATTTTTTTAATTCATGTGCCCTCGTAATCTTACGTCTCATGGGCATAAAGCGTTTTGCTAACGTTCCCATTAAGTTATGAAAACACAAGTTCTGAATTAATTAAAATTGTAAAACGTGTTTTACTTGGTTTTGCTAATGTTAAGGGAACATTACTTTTAAGTGTTATTTGAACAAGAGGTAACATTTAAAATATGTTAGACAAATGTTCAACTTAAAGTTTTCAGAAAATTGTTTTTGCTATTGAATATGTAACTATGAATGAAGGAAGGAATCAGGTCTCAAAATATCTCAGAAATGAGTATAAACATTCTTTTATACCATACCTGTGGCAATTAGAGCATAGAATGAAAGGTAAGCAACTCCTTGTGAGACTTTATATTGATGTATTGTGTATGTGTATACTTGTGTTTTTTATGAGAAGCCAAAGGACAGTTTCCACACTGGTCGACAACAAAGTCAAATCAATCAATAAATAAAGATTTTTTGATAACGTTTTGAGTACATTAATTAAAGACCAGATAGCTTTGAAATAACATTCTATTAACATTTCAGTTGTTTATAACTTTTAGAGAACCTTGCCAGAATGTTCCCTGTTAGCTAGTCTTTTCTGATGAGGTGTTTTCCGTCACAAGGACGGGACAACCTGTAACTAATATGAGATCATAGAGATCAAACCTCAAAGGTCCAATCAATTCCCAATGGACAAAATCAAGATTTACTTGTTCGAGAAGCTGTTTCATGATATACATCACAATAGGGAAGAAAAGATTGAAACTTGTATTTCAAACCAACTTTAAAGACAATTACAGGTCCTATCTACATGAATGGAAAAATACGTAATTTCAAAACTGTATGTCAAAAATATAATATATATATTACAACAACAATGGGATCATCACCTTTAAAGGGTTTGCTCAGATCCAGGCAAAATAATAGTATTAAACAACAGCATGTTCTAGAGCCTTTTATTTCCATTCATATATGAATGAGTGATTTATCTTGTCAAACCTGTATCCACCTTTTTAACATAAGAACATGTACTGCCATGTTCTTATGTTTAGGCTACCAGTGTTATTCGCTTCAAGTTATTTTAGCTGCACCAAAATGGTCCTTTATGTTGCTTGATACTGCAAACTGGTAATTGTTATAAACACCGTGGTTTGTAGCACCATTTTACCGCTTGCTGCACTTTATTCTTCTGGTTATTTACCTTTAAAGGCTAATGGATTGGAAGTTTTGGACATTCACAAAAATAGCTCACTTCCATTTAGCAAAATAAGGCATAAGCACACAGAAGCTATATATATGGATATACATGTATACAGTGGTGTGAAAAAGTGTTTGCCCCCTTTCTGATTGTGTTTCTTTTTTTGCATATTTGTCACACTTAAATGTTTCAGATCATCAAACAAGTTTAAATGTTAGTCAAAGACAACACAAGTAAACATAAAATGCAGTTTTTAAATTAAGGTTGATATTATTAAGGGAAAGCAAAATCCAAACCTACATGGCCCTGTGTGAAAAAATGGTTGGGCTGGTAAGGCCACACTCAGCATCAAAAACTCCAATCAACCATTTGCGATAACTTGCAATGAGTCTTTTACAGCGCTGTGGAAGAATGTTGAACCAGAATTCATAGTTCCATTAATCACAGCAAGTCTTCCAGGTCCTGGAGCAGCAAAACAGCCTCAGACCATCACACTACCACCACCATTTTTTACTGTTGGTATTCTTTTTCTGAAATGCGGTGTTACTTTTACACAAGATGTAATGGAACACACACCTTCCAAAAATTTAAACTTTTGTCTCGTCAGTCCACAGAGTATTTTCCTAAAAGTTTTGGGTATCATCAAGATGTTTTCTGGCAAAAAAAGAGATTAATGTTAATGCCTTAATGTTATTTTTGTTCAGAAGTGGTTTTGATCTTGGAACTCTGCTAGGCAGATCATTTTTGCCCAGTCATGAACTCTGACCCTAACTAAGTTTTAACAGATGGGCCAAACACTTTTTCATACAGGGCCATGAAGGTTTTTATTTAGTTTTCCCTTTTCCCCATTTTGTGTTTTCTTGTGTTGTCTTTGACTAATATTTAAAATATTAGTTAAAATAACTAATAAAAATATTTAAAATAATAATATTTAAAACATCTAATATTTAAGATGATCTGAAACATTTAAGTGTGAAAAACATGCAAAGAAATTAATAAATCAGGAAGGGACCAAACACTTTCTCACACCACTGTATATATTAATAATATATAATGAGAAGGATTAATAAAATTCCCTCTAATAAATATGTACAGTACATATATATTTCACATAATTTTCACATGCAAATATGTAAATATTATATTAGAATAAATAGTAACAATCTGTACTATTTACAATAAGTGTCTTGTTTGATAACATTAGTTAATTTATTAGCAAACATTTTTCAAATTCAATTATTGTTTGTTCATATTGGATCACCTACATATGCCAATGTTAACAGATATAACTTGCGATTTTAAATATTAGTAATTGTTGAAATTTACATTAATTAAACTTAATAAATGCTGTAGAAGTACTGTTCATTGTTATCCCATGGTAACAAGTAGTTTACTAATCAAACTATTAAAAGTGTAAAATAAATATGAACAAATATAAAAATATATGATTTATAATCAGCATATCTTTCAACACACATGATGTGCTTTAGAACCTAGTTTCTAATAAAAACAGTAAAATCTATCCTAAAATGTGTAGGTAGCAGTTGCTTCTTACCTTGGCGGCCATGATCATGGAAGAGCCTCCACGGATGCCCAGGATGGGGATGTGCGTCTGAGCCGAGATGAAGTCCAAAATCTGGGCGATGGCTTCCTGATCGGTATCATCCCCAAACACCACACCCTGGAGCCAGTTCCGTGACATTAGAGCACAAATGCGGTTTATGATACTCTTGGGGTCAGTTTCGTTCATTGTGACCAGCTCGACTTTAGGAGGGAGAGGCACGTGTAGGAAGTCCTCTTTCTCCAGACCTTCAGATAGAGATACCTCGCTGGAGTTTCCCACAAGGATCACTGCGATGCTAAGGCCTTGAGCAAACTTTGGTGGCAAGGGAGGACCCACTGGATTGACTCCTGGTGGAGGATAATGAGGAGGGCTGATGATTGATTGGCCTCGCTCGCCACCGCTCATGCCCCCGACAGGCGTCCCAACACCGCCTCCACGACGAGACTCGCAGGTGGGGAAGAAGAAGAGAGAGAGGAGAAGCAGTGAGAGGGAGAGGGCCGGTTTGGAAGAGGAAGCAAGGGAGACGAAAGACAGGACTCGACGGTCGGAGAAAGGGGAAAAGGAGAGGTGGAGGCTGACAAGCATGGCGGAGGAGTGAAGATACAGTCCCTGCAGAAAGAGAAAAAGAGGAGGCAGAAGGACACAACATTAGTTTGTGAGATGAATCGCATCAGATCTACCGTACATGATATGAACTTTACTCTAGCTGGTGAAAGTTGAGTTGCAGTACACACGAGAAAGCTGTCTTTTTAAAAAGAGCCTGTGTCCTAATTTCAAGGGTCTGTCCTCTTCATTATTGACATATGTTGGACAGAAATCACAGAAACAGGCAGTCTTGGGAAAATAGGTCATTTGCAGCAGTAAATATGCTTACAGTACGAGGACTTGTATAACTTTTTCTTCAAAATGAACAAAACTTAAGTAATGAGCGAGTACATCATAAAATCATCTTCCCCTAAATCGCTTACGTAATATTAATAAAGAAGGTCACTGTACTATATTACTGTACTATAACTATAAACAATGGAAGATGTCCTAGTAATTTTAAGGCCAAAACAAATGGCTAAAATAAAGCGAAAACTACAGTACCCGTAATAAAAGACCAATTAACAGTTTGCAAAGCATTGTATGCATTGTGCATTGACTAGGCAAATTGAATAATTAATAAAAATTAATTTTCTTAAAATAGTTAGGCAAATTAATAGATTACAACATTTTATATTATCTAATATGAATAGCAATCGTTATGTCTAATGTCAGCACTGCCAAAACTTTATAACATTATATTTAAAAATTGCTTGCAACGCAAGTTACTTTCCAGCTAATCTGACATATTTTTCAAATGTCCTACTTTCATTACTGGGGAAGTATTTATGTTGTTACTGTTATTTTTACTAATAACGCAGTTATATGTAACAATAGGCACAGCAGTGCGCCTCAAGCAATCAGACTTGTCCACGCAGAATAGCAGAGCCGACTCACATAATTTATTTATTCACATAACTCCCCAAGTAACAAGTTTTATGCTTTAACCTCTAGAGGGTCAAAAGTTTAAAATCTAGAGTTTAATCGTGAATCTACTACTAAAGAAAAACCTTTTGCATTTTTAGATTGATTACTTTTTTACTTTTAATAATATCCCAAATGGAGGTTTTGTCAGATCTGAGGACGAATTTGACCCCAAGTTATTGCATACTTTTTATGCTGGGGCAAGTGACTTTAGCTGTTTTTATACTGAGCTAATGCTATATTCTGTCCCTTTTGGGGACAGTTGATTCCTATAGTGAAGACAAAGCCTGGCCCACACATTCATGCACTTCAAAAATGATCTCAAATAACCTGGATTGTGAAACACATTGAGAGAAAAAAGTAACTGTGTGCGTGCAGAGAGTGAGAGAGAGAGCAGTGATGAATACCGAATGCAATTAGATGATTAAGATACACGTTGATTTATCAGCAAACAGCATATTCTCTCTCACATACACAAATACACACACAGTGACTGACATTGGGAAATTATCTTTGTGATGTTAAGAGACATGTGGAACAAGATGGTTATTACGTGATAAATTTCAGTTTGTTTGTTAAAGGTGCAGTAAACGATTTCTAAGAAATATTGTTGAAAGTGGATTGGACCAAGCACCACAACACGATGAGGAAAAAGAGAGTGTGAGCAAGAAGGAGATTTGAAGACAGACTGTAGAAAGTGAGATGGATGAGAGATATTGAAAAATAAAAAAGGTCAGGAAGGCAAGAGCTTTAGAACCCGAGTTGATATTAGAACATCTGGCCGTACATGAGTTTTGCTATGTTTCACAGAACCAATATATGGTGTTGTTATAATGTTAGCTCTTGTAACAGGACAGTTTTGAGTGTGATTATTTGTCTGGAACTGGTGTGTTGCTGGACACTAACAACCAACTCTTGCTTGTATTCATGTGTACGGTATGTAAAAAACTTTTGTTCTTCCTTGTCGTTTGTTTTACATCTTCACTTTTTTTCACAAAGCATTATTTTGCTTCGCTTTAGGAAAGATAAAGCTCTTGCATTGAGTGTTGAGGGACGGGGCAATGAAGGGAGAGGTGTGCTTGTTTCAAATATGTATTTCAAATATGTGTCTTAATCGTATTAAATCGTATTTAATGATGGCATATCTGAAACATTACAAAAAACAGAATTACCTGATCAGTGCAATTTCATTTCTTGTAGACAATTTCCATTGATATAGGAATGTGCATGGATATACACCACTGTTTCAAAGTTTGGGGTCAGTAAAATACTTTCATACAGCAAGAATGCATTGATCAAAAGTGACAAATACATTTATAATGTTTTAAAATATTTCTGTGCTCTTTGCTCATAAATGCTCTTTGTTTGAACTTTTCTCAAAACAATCCAGAAAAAAAATATCATGGATAACACAAAGTTATGTATGTTATGTATGAAACCTTGGTTCCTGAAGAGGGAACGAGACACTGCGCCGAAGACGCTATGGGAAGCCTCTTCATGATTCTGTCATGAAGCACATGTGAAATGGTGGGTGATGTCATGAACCAGGAAACTATAACAAGCTTCTAAGTGGCTGAAGAAGTCACTGACAGGCATGCAGGAGATATGGCAGGGTGATGCAGGGTTTTTTTTTTCACTTCAGGGAACCAAGGTTACATATGTAACTCAGATGTTCCCTTTCAAAGGAATTCATGCTGCACTGAAGCAACAACTGAATGTCTGGTGTGAATCGCAATCTCTCAAGACTGGTCTCTGGTGTCTTTCAAGCAACCGTCTCAAATAACAAAGCTGGCCACTCTTGAGCATCCCAGTGCTGCTATGTTTTTGGGTGGACACTGAGATGGAGCTCGCTGGAGACCGCTGCGCCCTGAAGCAAACAAGGTAGCAGGGTTTGGAGAATGGACTGCTGAGAGCACCTGGGTAGTGGCCACCGTATAATGAAGTGTTAACCACTTCCCTCCAGCAGGGACTGCCATCAGATGCCTGACACCATTGGCGTCAGATCCTTCCTACCCCTTGAAGGCTGCGAGTGAGAGCACCTCGTCCGATCCCCCTCCTCTTTGAGAAGGCGCACTGATGGTGACACTCTGTGGGTGTTTCTGTGGGTCATGATATGAGGAGCCAGCTTTTGATGTTTGCTCTTGCTCATAAGGCACTGAGACCCAAGAGCAACAGATGAGAAGCTTCTGGAACACCGCTTAGTGGACTCCTGAAACCTCTCGACAACAATAGTGACTGCGTCCCCGAAGAGGCTAGGAGGTGCCAGCGGGCATCCAGTTGAAAGATTTTGTCTTTCTCATATATGGCTGTTAAGTTCAACCATAAATGTCTCTCCATGGCCACCAGGACTGCTATAGAACGGCCAACCGCTCTGGCTGTCTCCTTGGTGGCCATGAGAGACAAGTCTGAGGACAGACCAATTCCCCCACCCTTGTCGAGGTCTCGTAGCAAGTCCGCCTGGTAGGCCTGCAGCAGTTCCATAGTGTGGAGACATGCTTCAGCCTGACCAGAAGCGACATTAGCCTTACCCACCAAAGCTAATGTTGTTCTAACCGGCTTGGTGGATGACATTGGGGCCTTTAGGTGATTGAGGAGAAAGATAGCTCCCTAGGGTCCCCTAGACTTTAGGCACCGCTCCATAGCAGTGCTCCTTTAGGCCTAATACTATGGAATAGTGAGATCTAACCCTTCCATCCATTTGCAAAGACCTAGATCGCCGTTGAGCCTTGGCCACAGTGAAACCCGACCCCTAAGGACTCAAAGAGCGCCAGGCGGGAGCGGAGTATCCTTAAAGGAAGCTGTTCATCCTTAAAGGAAGCAGCGCCCTTGAGCACCGACTGTGCATGCTCCACTCACAAACAAGCAACACACATATTGTGTGTATCTCCACCCAAAATATAAAAATGGCAGGGATGCACACACAATCTGAACTGCCGATTGTTCGCCATTCTCACACTTTGTTGAAAAAGGGCTACTAAAGACACAGAAGCTGCCGCTGCTTTGTTTGGCATGCCTTTAATAGCTTCCTGGTTCACCCGTCTCTGATGACCCTTCACACCATCAGTTCGATTTCACATGTGCTTCATGAAGCAATCAGGCAGCTTGAGTTCACTTGTAAGGGAAACCTTTGTGCAAAACAAACATTGTGAACATTGATGATAATAAGAAATGTGTTTACAGCATCAAATCATCATATTAGAATGAGTACTGAAGGTTCATGTGACACTGAAGACTGGAGTGATAATGTTGAAGATTCAGGTTTGACATCATATGGATAAATAAAATGTTAAACTATGTTAAAATAACAAACGCTTATTTTAAAATGTTGTAATATTTCACAAAATTGCTTTTTTACTGTATATTTGATTAAATAAATGCAATCTTGGTCAGCAGAGATGTCTTCCTTTTTGCATGCAAAAAGTATTTTTGACAATTTTTTCTTTCTCTTGCAAGCAACATTTAAAAAATGTATTGCTTTATTACAGTAGATATTTTACCGGTAGCAGCCTATCTTTGGAGGGTAACAGACTAAACGACATAGCAACTTAAGGGACAGTCATTCTACGCATTTCATTGCAATGACTTCCATTCATACACATTTTTCTGCATTCATACACAAGTTTTTCAAGTTTGGTGTGTGTAGTAGAAGTAGAAGATCAGTAGAAGATCATTTGTTTTTAAAAAATGTATTTTTTTGTCGAGTAGATTGTATTTTTTTTTTTTTTACATTTTTAGTATATTACCATTTGTTATGTTTCATGTTTCTAAAAAAGACGCCATAGAGTGTGACATCATACTGCAACCATTACAATGTCCATAGAAATGTTGTGTCATCAAAGTCTCATGTGATCGCGACTTAACAGCCACAAAACTCATTTCAAGGGTCTTTAAAAAACAGCAAAAGAAAAGACAGAGAAATAAAAACATGGTGGGTGAAGAGGAGGACAAAAAGATGAAAGGACAATATAAGTGAGGCATCGCTTGGAAAGAAAGCAAACTCACTTGAAAAAGGAAGACTGCTTTTACAAGGCTAATTATTGGAGGTTTGTCAGTGCTAATTGCAGGTACACATGCTAATTGTGAATTAGCTCTCTCTGCTGCAGACGAGAGAAGAGACGGAGGAGGACAAAGTGTAGGAGGAAGAAAGAGAAAGAAAGAGAGATAAATCAGTTGAGGGAGAATAGAAAAGTAAGGAGAGAAGAACTGCAAAAAGAAAGTAAAAAAATGGAAAAGAGAAAATTAGAAGACTAAATGAATGAAGCAGAGACAGAACGAGAGTAGAGGTGAAAAGAGAAAGCATTCTATTAATCAGCTAATTCAGGAGGAGGTAAGCAAACAGAAGCACACAGATCGGAAGGATAAGCACTAGATAGGGAGATAGAAGACTAGAAGAACAGCAGCTGGGTGAACAAGAGAGAGGGAGGAGAGACTAAGATGCTCTATTTGGCTCTGACTCTCATTTTAACAGCACTTGGTTTCCATAGCAACTATTCAAATGAACCTTCCTCCACACACACACACACACACACACACAAACAGAGACTGCTATATTCAGACACAGTCATATAGATTTTGTGGTCTTAAAGTCCATAGTAACACCTGTTCACTGCCTACTGAAAAGGCATTTTAGAGACACATTGTGAACGTACAGAAAACCACAATATATTGTAATAATATGAATAATAATAAATAAATGAATGAATAAATGAAATAAAACACACACACCTCCTACACAATTTCTTCTAAGGAGCTAAAGGCTCAATGTCAGTTTGACGAATGTTTTTCAAACTGCATGTTACAGATCTGTCTGAAATGCTGATTTATAGCTGGGATATCAGAAATACATGTAAAACGCACACATGTAAAAATGATATGCAATGATATGACTTCTGAAAGCTCCCTTTTTTTGTTTGGGTGGCTTTAATCCAGTGTAAATTCATGCTCCAGTTTCATTTGAGGTGTACACAGTTTCTGGGTTAAAAGCATTAGGAACATAATTTATGATCAAGAAAATAATACTACAATGTTTTTGCATGTTTATATTACCATACTGTTGGTGATATAAACATTTTAAAACCATGTCACATTAAATGCAAAAACTTTATGTTGAAAAGGTAAATTATAAACTATATACAGTATATAAACTATAACCTATATACATTATTTATGCAATTGTAATTGCAGTGTAAATGCATTCTGAGCTGTCTGTAAATATATCTAAATTCAAATCTAAACTCAATTCAGATTCAGTTTCTGAAAGAAAAAAACATAGCCTTTGTAGCCTTAATGTTGAATCAAATAAAATATTTATTTCTGAAGCTACTTTTTGTCATTTCTGTTTAATGCTTTTCTCATTTGACACAGCAATGATCTTTTGGGGAAAGTCAAAACTGATGTTTGATCATTATATGATTGATTAATTGATTGGCACATCATTAATTATATTAAACGTTTGAATGAAAATTCTAATTAATGACATGATGTGCTAATTATTAATCTTATTAATTATATAACTAAATTCTATAATTATGAACTTATTGATTTCATACTATAAAACAGTTAACAGATAAATATCAAATTTATGCTTTATATAAATAATTAAATATGAGAGAAGAACTCATACAGGGGCATTTTTGCCCCAATATCTTGTATTTTAGGGGTTTACTAAATGCATTTTTTATATGCTACACCACACAGTGAGTTGTTGCCTTGCATCTTGTTTGTCACAATAAACTATATGAAATATAAGATGACCTATGTAGATCTGGGAAGGGGCGAGTGCATTAAATGTGTTAATGCATTCTTGTGTATATAATTATTATTATAAAAACAATTAACTATTAAGCTCACTTGTAGATACATTTATTGCAAGTTCTTTATAAAAGTGCAAATGTGTGGGTTATATTAGATCTCAACTTTGAACCATTCATGCCAAACTGCAAACTGGTGAGAACATAATGCAAGGTTTATTGCACTGACTGCCAATCACAGTGGAATGAAGGCACGGCTTTTCACTTGTATTTTTCCTTAATATTAAAATCAAAGAGCTTGTTCTGAACCCCTGTTAACTAGTGTAGCTGTTGAACGGTGAAACATCTAGCTCTGCCTGTTGTTTCTATTCCAGTGTCGCTGAACATTTGCTGGATAGCTCCCACTAAAGCTTAAGTTTAACTGACAGAGACGACAAAAATGCTACATATACACGCACATTCCCTGTGGTGCTGTATAATATCCATGCATCTGCCTGCTCCAATAGATAGCGCTCTCTTGATTTTCTGTGAGACAGTTGTGCGTGGCCTAAGGCCTGATTGACAATTGGCTTAAGATGAAAGAATGGTCCCCAAGGGCCTCAGATTGGCTACAATGGTCAGAAAGCTTCCAACAGGCCTGGGCAAGCATTTTAGTGTCCGCTAAAATACCATTTAGAATGACTTAATGGTCTTAAAAGCAGTTGATGATCAAAACTAGAACCAAACCAACATGATTATTGCAATCCAGAACAAAACAAGTTAAACTGACCCAATTACACTGAGCGAACACAGGGAAGGGTAGACTACGACGTGTGTGTGACAGGTGATTCAAAGGTATCCTGACATTATCCTGGCTTTAGAGGGCGAGAGAGGATGTGTAATGAATTAATGCAAGTGTGTACATTTGAACACTGTAATGCATCTGTTTCTTTCATTGCTTTGGGAGATACAGATAAGGCGTTTTTCTACGCAGTCCTCCATCTCAGTTCTTCTTGGCGATGTAATAAATTATGTATTCAACAAAATGTTTGTACAAAAGCCCATCACAGACTCCCTCCCATCTCAAACGAGCTCTGTTTCAGAGCGGGAGGGAAAGCTTTGATAAAAACAGGAAACTGAATTAACATTATTTGATGCAGTTATACAGAATGAATTCCGATAAGCCAGAGAAAATGGATTCAATTCTGAAAAACACAAAAATCTTATTTAATTCTGCATAAAGAGATGATATTATAACATGTCATGGACCTGGAGAACCATTCGCACACATGCACTCAAACACAGACCGCACTTAAAGTGAGAGATTAGGATATAGTTTGTGGCTTGCCTTTTTATGTCAAATAATCTCTGGATACATGTAACACACACACACACACACACGCACACCAACACATTCAAATGACGCTATCAGAGGGAAAGGACTTGGTATTTACATCTAACTAAGCTCAATTTCATGCATCTCTGTCTTCGCTTCCTTGCAAGCATACGTTCCCAAGCACACACCTCGCACACACTCCAGTCTCTAAGGTACATCTGTCATAGCACTGTGAGTGCGGTTCCATTAAGCAGTGTTTATGAACTCCTGCCTCTGAGCTGTAACCTTTACTGAAGTCCTCGCTTCTCATAATGACGCTTAAATAACAGCCAGCAGCGGTTTGCTCTGATTGCAACTGAGGTAGATGTAGATGCCAAAAATCAAGCTTCCCAGAATTAAATCAGATTTCGGGGATAATTCTTTAAATATCATTGTGTTCACCAAGAATACCTCGGAGTATGTTTCTACACAATACAGTTGTAAAATCCCTGTTATACATACAAAGATTTTTTCAAGTAAAAAAAAAAGAAGGGGAGAAAATTACATCCACTTCTGGTTTATAATTTGATTTGCAATCAGGTTAATGAGTATTATGTCACAACTGCTGGTGTCATCTAATTTCTCAGTTTAATTGGATGTTCATTACCATTCAAAAGTTTGGGGTAAGTGCTTTTTTTTAAAGAACGAGGATGCATGAAATTAGATAAAAACAAAAAAAATGATAAAAACAAGGATGCATTAAATTAATTAAAGTAGAAAATGCTTGAAAAAGGTTATGAAAAAACATTTAAATTCAAATAAATGCTGTTCTTTTAAACCTTCTATTCATAAAAAAAAAAAAAATCATGAATAAATTGCCTCCCGGTTTCCACAAAAATATTAAGCTCCATAACTGTTTTCAACATTTATAATAACGAAAAATGTTTCTTGAACATCAAAAAGATTGCAAGGATAATTTATGAAGGAAATGAAAATGTAGCTTTGCCATCACAGGAATAAGAAAAATAGATAGGTTAAATTTAAATATTTCAACAACAAAAAATGTTATTACTGTATTTTTTATCAAATAAATGCAGCCTTGATGAGAGACTTTCAGAAACATATTTAAAATCTTACAGGCCTTAACAATAGTGTATAACATTTACTTATCCTTTGACCTGGACATTGAAAAAAACCTAGAAAATAATCCATGAGCCAATATTTTGATGTAAATTCCATTCAATAATAGTTTAACTTTTTATTTGAATGCTTAAAATTAAATAGTTTCAAATTAAATGAAATAACTCACAAAATCAAAACAGATGGTGTTTTGTAATGGTGTTACAATCCAATCCACCTGGTGTTACAATCCACTGTTTCACAGATGTAGCAAACAAGCTTTATATTAAAGCAGATAAATATGAGATATGTTTGAATCACAAAGTGTTGTCCCCTATGCCATGAAAACATACAGCACGTACAAACATAATGCCTCTAGCGGATGCACACAGAGACACAAAAACACCCAAATAAACAGCTCAAGACACAAACATGCATACACAAACACAACTCAGCCTTAATCATATGCAAATCCACATGAGTCCACAAACTGAACTTACATTACCCACAAATTCACACACCTATACAAATACAGGAAGTGAAAGGCCAGCAGATGCGGATGAAAAGCAGGCATACCGATATACGCCAAATACTGTAAATGTTATGAATGGCTGCAGCCACAACATCTGTATCAGGCCTAACACACTCTGACAGACACGAGCGCAGTGATGAGCAGGTTTTTGGGTGAGAGATCACTTCCTCCCCTGAGGGCTTGGTGATGGCCTGCTTCTGTTTTGACCAATCACGCACAAGCATTGGTTTACCCCCCCCCCCTGCCCATTGGTCATGGGTAATTAATTACCAAGCTGTTCCTTGTTTGGGCCAAATGTATATCAGCACGTGGTTACCATGAAACAATGAGCCCCATCACAAATCACTCAATCGTACACTCATCTGTGCTTTGTAACACACCATGTAGCGTTCGCTAATGGACACCAACGGGAGGTGGAAGTAGTTGGAGATACGGACCTGAGCTGTGATTTGGTGTGCATCCTTTACTAGGGCACAGATCATGTTTTACATCATGTGGACAGATATTTGACCAATATGAGCAGGTCAATTATTCCTAGTCAAAAACATCATTCGCAAAGGTCAAATATTTTAATGGTGTCACTAACAGTTCACTGAGTTGGCCTAGGATGAGTCCACTCTATTCAATACCTGATTCCCACAAAACACTCTATCCTACTGTATTTTATGACCAGTAATGTCTTTTACATAATGCTATATATAACACTATATAACCAAAACTAAAAACTGACATTTTTTTATAATCAGTGCAATAGCTTAGCATATTGCTAGGCAATTAGCCTGTTAGCTTAGCCAATACCTTATACAATTACTACCTTTTCTACATATGTTTTTGTTTAATCAGGCATTACATAAGGTGGACTCAACAGAACAGCTGACCGATACACACACTTTGCAGCTGTGTAGAAGTCTATTTCATCATTTTTAAAGTCCTACACTGGCAAAAACATTTAAAATGCTATTTCTATGACACTTACATGGCATGTCTACTCTTGAATGGCCATCAGTTTGTGCCTCAAGATGGTAAAGTTATGGCAACTACCAGGCAGGGGTTAACTGGGCCATACTAACCAAACAAACCTTGGCATAAAGATCATTACTAGCTATTATAATGTGTTTGATTGAGTTAAAGAAGACTGTAAATCTCTAGGAATAGGATTGAGCATCCCTGCAGTAAAAGCAGGCAGCTAGAAAATGCAGACCAAACGTTTTTAGGTGACAGCTAATCTGATATATCCAGTATTTCACACTTCACAAAAAAATAACAGCAAAGCAAAATATGGTATTGAACTGCAGTGTTTGGTATAATGGTATTTTGACTATTGTCTGCAGTACATATCCGCTTACTCACAACTTTCTCGACCATATCCTTTATTCCAAAGAAGCAGAATGTCATTAAATGACATAATGAATGACATAATGAAATTACAGCATTAAATATGCATATTACTCATCACAAAGACTTATGACACCGTGCATGACTGGACAAGAGCTCATTAAGTCACTGTAACTCTATCAGTAATGAAGTCATGCGCTGTGATTAGTGAATGAGGGGTGAGAGCCAAAATCACTCCTATGGAGATGGAGGTGTGAATTACAACAGGTGATAAACTGGTAAATCCACACCATGGACCACAGTCTTAACTTGCTTGTTTGCACACCGACCTGTGCCATAAGGTATTCCTTTTGACCTGATTGCACAGATGGACTCTGTTAAATGCGGCCATTATACAATACAGACACTGGAACCAAATCCCCTTAACTGGTTAGTCAATACTGTTAAAGCCGATGAAGAAAGACCAGTGTAGGATAATGACCTCCATGTCATGTCAATCCATCTCTCCTATCGCCACACACTAACACTAACACACACACACACACATGTGTGCACTAAAGCAGACAACAGTTTGAACTCTGTAACCTGCTTTCACTTTTCAGTTTTATCTGACAGTATTCTGCTGTCGACATAAACGAAACACTAACACTTTCAATTTTATTCTCTTTAGCAGTGAGTTAAGAGCTCTTTTTCTTTATAGGTCTGTTTTTTTCCTCTTAATTTTATTGGTTGTTTCGTGCATATACCTATTATGGCACACTATTTTGGATCAATAAAAAAAATCACAACTTTTAGATATCAAGATTCTCCCACACATTCTGGACAGACAACTAAACAAAATAACATGCAATTTACAAGTCTATTTAAAATGTTTAAAAATGGTTTGAATAGATGATTCAATGACTCTACTTGTTTCATTACAGTATGAATCAGCGTCTATGAACGAATTTCTTGAATAAATGATTCAATGACCGATATATTTATTAACAGTCACTTGGTGTAACTGGTACAACCTTTATATTTCAAGTGTCAATCTACTCTCAAACGGTGATTTGCTCTACTTTGATCGTTGCCAGACGTGTTTCTATCCGATCAATAAACTTTTTTTCCAGTACTTCTGTGATAGTTTAAAAATCTGTAACAAAAAATTATGATACTGTGTGATCGAAACCACAGTGAACACAGATCTGAATCTTTGCTGTGCTCGTACTTGTCAAGAGTTTAATAGTTACAGCCAAATCACTGCCATGTAAGAATGAGATCGCGTGAATATGAATCGAGATCACAATCTTTTAATGATTAATCGAGCAGCTACAATACCTACTTTCTTTGCAAAGCAGTTAATATATTATTCATATTCAGTAATTATTGATCATTTGAAGCCAAAAAAAATCTAATAACCCTGTAAAAGAATAGGAAAAAATATACTTTATCTTACTGGTACTCATATTGGAAATTATTAAATTAGGACCCTTCCAAATTGGATTTAAAGAACATTTTTAGCAAAAATACATAATATACATAGTAAAATTAACTGTTTGAATACTATAAAATTATATTACCGTTTTTAGAAAATGGGGGAAAAAACACCATTGTCTATGATTTATAGCACACTCTCCTGTTTCTCTGACTGGAAACATTCTAGCTCTCTATATTAACTCCTTCAAAACAAAGCTGAGCACCAACAAATCCATACTACACATTTCACTAACATGTTTCATCATCCATCCCTGAGAGGGTTTTATTGACTACCATCTTTATTGTCGGAAAACTAACATTTTATAAGTCGCATTTCCCCACTTTTCAGGATGATAGATGAAGGCTTGTTGGTTGCTCAGTCTACACACAGACTCTCGTTCAATGTAGAGTAGGACATTGTTAGACAATTTGTGTACACAAGCAAGGTGTCTACAGTGCAAGTACCATTATTTCTGAAACAGCGTCTGACACAAAATCAGATTTGCACAATCTCTGTGTAGCAGTTATATCATTGAAAGTCTAGAATGCCCTCGTGTCCCTATGTTCCGTTGCCATGCCAACAGAGGCTCCGTTACCACACCAACCGAATCTCTGAGTGATGCTTCACTCTGAAAGACATTCCACACTGTCCTCATCCCTCTGGTCCCTGTCAATCAATGTCAAGCTTGATTGACAGCTGCTTCTGCCCCACTGACGTGGGAAAAAAACGCTGTCACCTCACGTTAATCAGTAACTGCACATCTTAAGAGGCCGGTACATCATCAGAAGTTTTTGGATCGACTAATGACTTTCCTATTTTCCCAGGAATGAGTCTGACGGCTATCAGGAGCGCCTCTAGAACAGCTTGAGAAAAGAGAGCCAGCGAGTAAAAGGCAGCTCGACCTCTCCATCTATTTCTCACCCTATTTTCTTACCCTCTCTCTCTTGCTCGGTATTTATCGCTCTTACTCTCTTTTTCATTAACCTACTTAGCTACAATGTCTGACCCAGACCACAGGCACATTACTCAAACTGGATAGAAGGCAGCATGACCATGTGCAATTTGGGCGAACGCCTGCATGAAAAGAAGACAATGGCGCGCGGAGTATCAGAATAGCACACATTCATTGAGACAACAGAAAATTAGAGCCCTGAAAGAAAAAACAGACATGTCGTTAAGGCCTAAGTGACAGAAGGTAAAATGGCGATGAGAGAGAAAGCAAAAAAGAGCACATCAAAGATTCAAAATGCAGTTCAGAATACTTTTATCACACTACTTTTAATATTTTTTCTCCACAGATGTATGTAGCCCATTAGGGCTGTGTATTGGTAGTAATTAGATTTCTATTCACAAGCTTGCGATTCAATTCGATATTGATTCATTTGAAAAAAAAAAAAGAAAAATAAATAAATTATATATATATATATATATATATATATATATATATATATATATATATATATATATATATATATATATATATATATATATATGAGGTACAGTACATTTTTCCAATTTTCTCAAGGGAAAAATGTCTCTCAAATGCTGTAAACAAGGAACCCTGTCAGTCAGTCATCTAAATGGTGTATTTCTTCAAACATATATGAAATATTGAAGAACATGTTAAGTAAAAATATAATGAATATGAAAACTAGTGCATTTATTTGGCAAAATGTTCCTCTTTACAGTCAATTTTTCTAGCTAAATATCGAGCTATGTGCACTGAATGTAACATTACGTCACTTTGTTATTGATGTCTTATCTTGATTGAAACACTAACTGAGCAATTACATATGACATGATTTGGATTTCGATAAGTTGTGCTGTCTTTCAACATACCTTCTGATGTTTATTTTGTGTTATAACTAGCAGTGTGATCTGTCAAGACATATTAAAGAATGCCAAAACTGTATTTATTGCATTTCATAATAAGTTCATAAGAGTTTGTTTCATATGCAAAGTAACAAAGCACAAAGCATATTGCGCTTTCATGAATGGAAGGTGTAATACAAATATTTGTTCATTCATCAATTGAAAACAACATTGACTAAAAGATCGCTTCTTGGGATTTAAGAATCGATCGCGGTTCATCAAAATGAGAATCGGTTAAAATCGAGAACCCAGGCCTAGGATGTATTCTGTGCAAATTAAAATAAAATTAGCTTCGATTTTTGAACCTTTTACTCAGTATTCAACTGAACTGCCAAATTGTAAAAAAAAAAATCACAAATTTGATTTAAAAAAGCAATTAACTAAGATTAAACCAAATTTGGATGGTTAAAAGTTTGGATGGTTAGCATGGTCCATTTAGGCCCTGTTGGTCAATGTCATAACTACATCATTTTGTGGGAAGAAAAAGCATCTTTCTCTATTGATCCATATTCAAAGACTCTATTACTTTGATTAAATATAACAACAATTTAAAATAACAGTTTTCTATATCAATATATCATAATATTTAATTTATTCCTGTGATGCTGTATTTTCAGCATCATTACTCCAGTCTTCAGTGTCACATGATCCTTTAGAAATCATTCTAATATGATGATTTGCTGCTCAAAAACCGTTGTGCTTCTTAATGTTTTAGTTGATTTTTTTCAGGATTCTTTGATTCTTAGAAAGTTGAAAAGAACAGAATTGATTTGAAATAGGCATTTATAACAATATCCAATATCCAAGTCTCTATTGTCACTTTTAAAAAATGTAATGCATCCTTGTTGGATAAAACAATGTGATAAATGAGTTTAGGTCAACAGTAATCTAAAAATAGTCAAATTATATTATGTTATGTTACTAACTACACATTTTTTCCATGTAATTTTGAATCAATAACTGATTACAATTTGAAACGAATCTACCTAGTGCTGGTATTTAGTTTGTATTCCATTTCTAACATAGCCAAAAATACTGAGGATAAACAATAGAGAAGAAAGGAAAGCAAAGCTCATCCCTTACCTTGAACATTGCCAGCCCAACTCCCATTCTCTCTCCTCAACTCCTGCATGATGATGTGAGCTGGGTCTTGTCTCTTCCTCTCATAGCCCTGGATGGAGGAGTGACTGACCGTTGAAGTAGTTTGAGGGATTGGTAAGAAAAAGTAGGACTGGTGTAGAAACCGTGGATGAAGGTGTTGGTTTCTACTGTAAATCCAGGCTGGATGATTGAGCACAGGCAATTGTATATCAAATCAAAAATATTAAGAAAAGTTACTCAAGAAAAGGAAGAAAGACGCCCGGCTCACAAATGAAGACAAAATAAAGTAAATAAGTAAAACTTGCTTGAGCAACGTGGTGTTCAGTCACTCAAGAAAAATTAAAAGTCTTATATCAAACATAAGAAATGTACGTAAAATTTAAAATGAACCAGGACAAAGTCAGTCCTACATCGGCTGCAAAATGTGATATAAAAGGAAAAAGATGAAAAGAAGAAGATAAAATGTTTCTAACAGTTCATTTTCATCTGTGAACAAGTCCACAAATTCTGGAGTTACTTTACGGCCAGCAGTCCAGTAGTGAGAGGGCTGGAGAAGCGACGTCTGGTCTTAAATTGTCATAGGTTCAAGTATCCATGAACGTGCTTCACTGGATCCTTCCACTGATGGAAGAGAAAGCAAGAGAACAGCATCTTAAGCACAGGTTTTCTGGCTAATAGTGCTGAATAAAGATCAAACTTTACAAAAAAATTTTTTTCCCTTTTGTCCCTTTCATTTGACCTAACATACAGTGCTCAATACTTATTGCTTAGCTGATATCTTTAGTCTATTTCAAGCCATAGAAAAGACATGTTTCACAAACATAGAGTAACACACAAATGCATACAAATACTTATGTGTGATAATTTACCATGTTACTTACCAGACTAACTGTCCTGTGGCATTTCATCATTATTATTTGGGAAATGTTTACAAAAATGTGATACACAAGACAGAGGGCGAGTGCAAGCATTCAAAAACGTAAGACAAGATGGTCGCCTTCCACTGATTTGTCCATTTTGCCCAATAATAGACGGGTGATATGCTTTTTGTTTTTCTTTTTGATTGTTTGCTTTTCAAATATTCCAAATATAGGGAAAAAAATGTTAGAGAGATGGATTTGAGATGTTTAAAGGAAACGTAATGAAACCTTTTAGCTGGAACTGAATTTTAATTGAGATTTCAAACCAATCACCAATTGGGAAGCACAAGCACAAACTAAATAATGATGCATAGAAAATAAAATATCAATATGAATGGAAAAAGGAGATGTTCAGATTTCCTTCCGTCTTAAGTTGTGACACAAAGTTGCTTCTTGGATCTCCCTTTCTTAGATTCATTTCAAATTAAACAAAAAACAACTAAATATTTAATATATTAAATCCAACAACCAAAAAATTATATCGATCTATCAATCAATCAAAGAAAGATGTTCTGAATTAAACTGTATAAAATGAAGTGCAAAAGGATCATTCAAGGAAGATAACTGATGGTGTATAAATAACTTACAGGAGGGAGTAAAAAGTTGTATTCTCTTTTAAGATTACAGTCATTCAGTGGTCATGCACAACACCTACAAAGCCTAAATTAATAGAGAAAATCAAGAGGTGGTGAGAGGAAAAGAAGTGGACGTGACGGCCTGCCTAAGAGGTGTTATAAAATGTGGATAAAACGAGAGAAAAAGATGACGTGTGACAGCAGAAAATTAAACACTCAATAAAACGAAGGAGTGACCATAACAGTGCAAATGGACTCGAGCTCACAAGCAGGTGAAACGAGAGGGGAAAAAACGACTGCTGCACTGAACCCTGATAAATATTTCGAGCAAATACCAATTTATTGTTCACAATTCAGGTTTCATATTTCAACAGCTCAGAGAAGGCTGCCGACAACACAAATCACAAGTTCAAAATGTGTCCAAGAACCACAAATTAAGCAATCACACCAACCTCACCCATCTCTGTCAAAGGATGGAAGCAGAACCACATCTCGGAAATGTGTCTGCAATGATTTCTCAAATAAAACAGAAGACAGCGATGCTTGCACTGGACACTGGAGATGAATGGAGGATGTTTCAGACCGGGTAGCCCAAGACCAGATGTGTGTGAATGTTTTAAGTCTGTGTATGTGTGAGTGTGTGTGTGTTGCGAAAGAAAAAAATGGCAGAAAACAAATGTCTTAAGTGGGAGTGGAAGATGGACAGAGTCGGAGAAGAGTAAAAATGGGCATTTAGAAGTGATATTTAATTCTTGATACCTTGCTGTCCATCAGTTGAATGCATGTGTGTATGTGTGTGCTGATGTGTGTTTTATGTACATGTAAAAAAAAGAACACACAAGTACACACACACAGACAAACAGACCGGACAGACACTAAACGAGCCGTTAAACCTACCTAGAAGAATATTAAAGCATCCAGGGAAAAAAAGAGTGATACGTGAGGGTAGATGGTGGAGGACAAAAGAACTGTTAAAAAAAGAGAGAAAGAAAAAGAATTAAAAAACTGATAAGGAGATGTGGAGATGGATTTTGAGTCTCTTTCGCAATTCGAACCAACTTTCATTCAGGGAGCATCAGACTTTTTAGATGAAGGGAGGGAAGGAAGGAAGAGGGGATGATGGAAAGGAGGGACAGGTGCAGGAATGAAGGGAGACATGAATAGTCAAAAAAATTAGTGAAAGAGTTTTAAAAAAAACTTGCCCCTTCTTTCTCTTCTCTCCTGCCTCGTCATAAATAGATAAAATTATACACCATATAGATGGAGAAATAGATTAGGAGGCAAATGATGGAGAGAGCAAACAAATGAAAAGATGATGTGCCTCCCAGCACCACGATGAGAAAGAAGAAAAAAACGAAACGAAAGAAAAAAACAAATACTCCAGTGCCTTCCGTTTTCCTTATTTTCTTTTAAACAGAAAAGGCAGCCAGTTTGTTCCTGCTGTCCAGTTGTTGCTTTAGTTCTTCTCTTTCTTTCTCTTTCACTCTTTTTCCTCCCTTCTCTCCCTTTCTTTTGGCTTCTGAAGGAGTCCTCCGTTTGCAGTAAGTAATAGCCCTTTTCCACAGACAGTGACTGAGGCAGAACAGTAGGAAGAGGTGTAACGGTTGCGATGTCTGCCCAAGAATTCCACACAACGAGATTGTGCTTTCTCTCTCTCTCTCTCTCTCTCCCTCTCTCTCTCACACACCCCTCCCTTACAGATAGAATACTTTTGAGTAGGAGTGAGGCAGTGGAAGCAGAATGAGAGGGGTCCCTCTACAGGAGTACTGCACAACTGAGAGAGAGTGAGAAAAAGAGGTTCCAGTTTAAATGAATACAAATTAGTAATACATTTATTCAGGATAAATAAGCAAAAATGTTCTTATATATACAACATGGGTTAATTAGCAAAACATTAGATGATACTAATAATCATTAGCATAAACATGGTACTAATTTTAAATGAATTTTGGATTGTCTCTTCTCAATGAGATTACATTTATTTGAGGAAAAATGGTAAAATATTGATGTAACAATGTTCAACGTTCAGGGAGGAAGGAGGCGGGAACCGGCAGCCGTTTAAAGACTTTAATGATAAATAAAACATAAATCCAAAATAAACATAATGGTCCACACAAAAACACAACATAAAGTCCCAGGCCTGGTCCTCTCTTGTTCTTCACTGTCGTCGCTCCTCCTTTTATGTCTCCGCTCCTCCGTGAGACTCAAGACACCGGTGGCTCGCAGGTGACGCTCATTCTCAATCACTCCACCAGCTCTCGTGACGCTCTCACGGTCCCTCAACCCCGCCCTGCTCGCCACAATTGATATTGTGATATGTGATATTGAACTGTTTTCTACTGTAATATATTTTAATGTCATTTATTCCTGTAACGCAAAGCTGAATGTTCAGCATCATTACCCAGTTCTTCAGTGTCACAAAATCCTCCAGAAATCATTCTGACATGCTCATTTTCTGTTCAAGAAATATTTCTTATTATTATCAATGTTGAAAACATTGATTTCTCAGGATCCTTTCTCAGGGCAGTTTATTAAAACAAAGCAAGTTCTGAGTAGACAGGTGTGGGTCAAAATACTATGGCAAGAACAATATCAGAGACAGAGCAGTAAACATGGTCATAACAGGCAGAGGATCGAGGCAGGCAGCAAACAACAAGAGCAGTAGTCTAGGCAAACAATGCAACAATTTAATGATAAATACCCAAAACTTTGCAACAGTATTTCAAACTCGTATCTCAAATAATTTTTTCCCATAAGAAATAACAACTTACAACAAGCACATCCCAACTTCATACTTCTCAATTATCTCCCTTTTAGTCTTCATGGACAGCATCCGCTTCTTCCCTTTCACTTTCACTTTCAGCGTGAAATGAAATGGGAGAGGAACGCCGCTACGCAGAGGCTGGTGGGAGCGATGCTGACCAATAGGAGAGCAGGATGCTGCAGCGAAAGCTAGCGTCAGAGCCGTGTTGCCAGATTGGGTGGGTTCCCGGTGGGTTTTAAGCTGCAGTTGGGCTGGAAATCTTCAGTCCAATCTGGCAACACTGGCCGGGAGACAGCCGATGGGAAAGCGGGACGATTGGCGTGAGTTTCCGGGTCAGTGGCGTGCAAATTTCAAAACCAAACTCGGAAATCGTCGCCTCGGCCGAGATTTCGTTTTTCGCATCTCGATCATTTTGTCATTACTTGGGCGAAAAAAACCCTGAAATCTTTTATCGTATTTTGAACTTTTCGTACGTAGAGCGTTTCGTAAGGCGGGGTTCTACTGTATAAGGATTTCTGTGATATAAAATAAAATGTGGTTTTAATTATGAGTTCTTACCTTCGAGATAGACGATACAGTAGCGGCATGTGCGGAGGAGGAGGGAGGGATTACGTAGATAATGCAAACACAATATGGAAGTGTAGTGTTTCTTCCCATGTAATGTATTGGATACCTCATATTTATTATTATTGAACACACATAACTTGTGCTGCTTCCAGCTTAATACTCCTGAATCACTCGTCGTCCCCGGTAAGGTGGTCCTCTAGTGGAGAATAGATGCAATTACCTCATAAATGAGGCGGCTTGAGCTGCTCTGAGTGCTCGACTACCGTCAGCGTAAGTGTGCTTGTATCTCAAATATTTACTCGTATCTCAAAGCAAAAAAATTGCTAGAAGGCTTGCTCATATGTCGGGACGCTCATATCTCAAGGTATTACTATATATATATATATAAAAAAACACATCACATTTCAGCTCTTTTTTTTAAGAAAATCTTCACTGAAAATCTCAAAAAATGAAATATATGAATAACCTAAATTAATCTATATTATTATTTTTAATGTTTTGTTCCAAAAAGAAATGAAATCTCTTTTTTGAGTGACTTTTCATGTTGAACTTCCTTGAATTACAATTCAGTAAAATTCCTCGGTAACATGCTGTGCTATGTAGGTAATTCAATTAAAATTCCAACTTGAGCCAATTCATCATTCTGGATATTGGTAAGTCCTATAGGCACTGATTCTGTACCACTCCATCTGTCATCGGTCTGAGTTTTCTGTGTACATGTGAGTGTCGGTTCTCAGTATCTGCTCTCTCAAGGGCTCACTCACTCTCTCTCTCTCTCTCTTTCTCTCTGTCTCTGGTTTCTTGGCTTGAGCTACTGATCACTCTGCTTTTGATCTTCAGTTTCTTGGCATCTGTCTTCCACTCCTTTTTAAAACTCACACAGTCTGTCTGCCTGTTGCTCTCGCTCTCTGTTGATCATTTTGAAATCGTCAGTAATAAAGGGTGAGTTAAAAAAGGGTCATGTAAATTAGTGCCTAAAACGTTTTAAGGATTTTTTTATAATTTCAATTGGAAAGGCTGCAACTGAACTTTTTACCACTTCAGGCCAGTATCAGGGTTGTAACTGAAAGTATCAGGGTTGTAACTGAAATAAATAGATATTGGAGCTGCTCCAATTATGGAAATTCTAAAATTATCCTAAATACAAACCACCAATAATAAATACTGACAATTTTGATTGATAACTAAATCATTGGCAGCATTTACATTACATTACATTTACATCTCCACCAGTTTTTGTCATGGATAATTTCATCCACACTATTTGCATCAATGATAACAGCGATAAATTGAGCCAAATTGATTTCACTATTTAGCCTTCTTTTAACTAAAATTGAACCCCCCACCCACACCTCTCATCTTTTAACATAACAGAAACACATGTTTAAAGGTACACTATGTAAGTTGTTGCCCTCTAGCAGTCAAAAAACAAAATGCATGCATTTTACAGAAGAACATTGTTTTGGTTGTGAATGCGTGACTGTGCAGACAAGTATGTTCCTGAACTACATTTTCAGTTTAGTTAACATTTGTTCATAGCAATCACTTAAGCAAAATGTGCATTATTTTCTGTTGATTTTAATATATGAAATAATTAAATTGTGTGCAAAAAATATACTGTCATTAAAATGTTTACGAAAAATTACATTTTAAAAATACAGTAATACCTCGGTTTACGAGTTTAATTCGTTCCAAGAGCAAGCTCGTAAACCAAAATGCTCGGACAAATATATATGTTATGTTATATGTTGTTTGTATAAAAAAATATGGTTTGTCTAACCCTATTACTTTGTTTATTATTTGGCTAAAACCGTGTATATTTCAATACGTGAACTAATGAACCGTGTATATTTCAATACGTGAACTATATTTCAATACGTGATCTAATGAATACGTGAATTAATTAATGTTTAGAATATGTAACATTAAATAAAAGTAGTAACATTAAATAATATTAGATTATATTATTATTAATCTCATATTTTTAAATATGTTTTCATTATAAACATGGTGATTATCTCTAATGTGGAAACCCAACTTAATATATGATATTTACCATCCAAATCTAACCATGTCAAGTCAACAAATGGAAAAGTCAGCCAGCGATTAATCGTGTTAATTATTGAGCATTTAGCCCCAACAGCAGGGGCCCCTTTGATCCCAAATAGTTTTATTAAAATAAACTGTTGCATTAATTAGCTTAACTGATTAATTAGATTAAATGAAAACCATTAAGCGGACCTTTGTTTCAAAATATGTTCAGTGATTTTAGAGACTCTCATTTGCTACTTACTACTTACAACATTTTGAAAAACAATACATATTAAATATAATTAGCACAGAATCAACCATGCGCTGCTGTCTTTGATAATCCTGTGTCAAGGATCAGCCAAATTTTCACATGCATCTTGAAATGCAGATGTCTTGGAAAGTGCTATGGCAAGTTTTTGTGCCATTTAGAGGTTTAGAGGAAAATAAAATCAAAGCAGCCTTTTAGCCCATGGAACTTTTATAACTCCGTTGTAACCGACTTAAAAGTTTGCTAAAAAGACCTGAACAAACATGAAGCTGATTTCTCTGATTTTATAGTCAGTAGCAAATCTCCACAAACCGGTTATTATAACGATATGGGAAAAGTGATACAAAAACTACTAATAGAGGCTATAGCTAGCAATTATCATCATCACAGCACATTATTCACAGTCAACAATGTATCTGCTAGAGCGGGTAATTCTGTTCTCTCACATCACCCTTCTTCTCACGGGAATTACACAAAGTCCCATTGGTAAGCAACAGCCATCAATTTCTCATCACTCCCATCACTCAATGTCAAATAACCCATTCAATTAATGGTCATATCTCTCTTTTCCCCATCTGTTTGGCAACATAGCAACTATATGCGCCAACTTTGCTGTCATCCTCATACATAATACAGCTGCTAACTTAGCTGAACAAACAAAGTTTCCCTAATTAAAATAATGCAGTGGTAGAGTGTCAAAAATATTTAGAATTCCATTTCCCTCTGCTTTTTTTTTTTTTTTTTGTAGTCCATCCCAAAACCGGAAATAGGCTTGTTTTTCTGTACTGAAGGGAGTAGGAACAAATAGGTTTCTGATTGTTTTGTGTTACTTGTGTCTTTGTTTTTCTTCTAAATACATTTTAATTGTATTTGTGTATTTTTTAAAATACAGGATAAAACAAAAATTACAGTGGCATTTTATCTCTTCAATAAAATACTCCCGTTAAATAATAAAAATGTCATCTCCACAGGGCTTTTGCATTTCATATCCCTCCATTTTCTCCATCTCCGAAAGCCAAGCCAATGTTGACTCTTGTTTTATTACGAGCTCTGTCCCGTTCTCTTTTTGCCAGCAGACTCTCCTCTTTTTGGCATTTTCTTTTAAAACAGGTGATTCCTCTGAGGTTCAAGATTTAGCCGCTTTATGTCCAACTTTATACATATAATAGGTTTATATATATTATATATACAGTGGATATGGAAAGTATTCAGACCCCCTTTACATTTTTCACTCTTTGTTATATTGCAGACATTTGCTAAAATCATTTAAGTTAATTTTTCCCTCATTAATGTACACACAGCACCCCATATTGACAGAAACTGTTGAACAGAAATTGTTGAAATTTTTGCAGATTTATTAAATAAGAAAAATTGAAATATCTCATGGTCCTAAGTATTCAGACCTCTTTTATGACACTCATATATTTAACTCAAGTGCTGTCCATTTCTTCTGATCATCTTTGAGATGGTTCTACACCTTCATTTGAGTCCAGCTGTGTTTGATTATACTGATTAGACTTGATTAGGAAAGCCACACACCTGTCTATATAAGACCTTATAGCTCACAGTGAATGTCAGATCAAATGAGAATCATGAGGTCAAAGGAACTGCCTGAAGATCTGGTCAAAGTTACACAAAAATTTCTGCTGCACTTAAGGTTCCTAAGAGCACAGTGCCCTCCATAATCCTTAAATGGAAGACGTTTGGCACGACCAGAACCCTTCCTAGAGCTGGCCATCCGGCCAAACTGAGCTATCAGGGGAGAACAGCCTTGGTGAGAGAGGTAAAGAAGAACCCAAAGATCACTGTGGCTGAGCTCCAGAGATGCAGTCGGGAGAAAGTTGTAGAAAGTCATCCATCACTGCAGCCCTCCACTAGTCGGGGCTTTATGACAGAGTGGCCCGACAGAAGCCTCTCCTCAGTGCAAATAAGCCCATATCACACATGAAAGCCCGCATGGAGCTTGCTAAAAACACCTGAAGGATTCCAACATGGTGAGAAATAAGATTTTCTGGTCTGATGAGACCAACATATCACTTTTTGGCCTTAATTCTAAGCAGTATGTGTGGAGAAAACCAGGCACTGCTCATCACTCGACACGGTTGTGGTGGGCCTGATCTCAAACAACAACGAGACGGCCTACCTTAAGGAGACCAAATTCCTGGAGCTATGGTGCCAGGAAAATAATCTCCTCCTGAACGTCAGCAAGACAAAGGAGATGATAGTGGACTTCAGTACAAAGCAGGAGAGGAGGAACTACCAACCTATCACGATCAACGGGACCCTAGTGGAGAGAGTTGGCAGTTTCCGGTATCTTGGTGTTCACATCGCCCAGGACTTATCATGGTCATGTCACATCCACCACACAGTCATGAAGGACTTTAAACTACCCTCTCAGGTGCTCAGGACCTTCTACACCTGCACCGTTGAGAGCATCCTGACAGGCAGCATCACAGACTGGTTCGGGAAAAGCACCCTGCAGGACAGACGAGCTCTGCAGAGGGTGGTACGATCAGCTGAGCGCTCCATCCGCACTGAACTTCCTGACCTGCACTCCATCTAGAACAAACGTTGCTTGAACAGGGCCACGAAGATTAGGAAAGACATCAACCACCCCAATAATGGTCTGTTCTCTCTGCTACGGTCTGGGAAGCGTTTCCGCTCCCTGAGGGCGAACACAGAGAGAATGAGGAGGAGCTTCTTTCCACAAGCGATACGGACCCTCAACCAGAACTTTCCGGCATAACAACAAATACACACACACACATACAAACAGGACTCAACATTTCTATTTATATTTCTCTTCTTTTCCATGGTGCACAGGACACACTCCCGTCTAAGGCTCTCTCTTCACACTCATGCACTTATTTTGCACATATATGTATATACACTGAGATGTATATGGAATGGATATATACACGTTTGCACATAATGTTTAATGTACACTACACTCATATACTACATACACCCGTAGTACTTACTGAACATACTGTATTTATTTATACACATTCCTCCTCACTATTTATAAACACTGCACATAAATGTACATAATTGTATATTGTATCTACGGAACTATGTATACACTGAGTATACTGTAACCTGTACATTTCTCCCTCCCTCTGTACAATCTCTCCATCGCTCTCCATTCCCCTCCCTTAAAACGAACTCTTGGTCAGGCGTCAAAGCATTACACTACATGTTGTACTGTGTATGATTTGTATGTAACAAATAAAACTTGACCTACTTGAACTACTTGAACTACTTGAACTTGAACTCTTGTCCAATACAGTCCCAACAGCGAAGCATGGGGGTGCAGCATCATGCTGTGGGAGTGTTTTTCAGCTGCAGGGACAGGACGACTGGTTGCAATCGAGGCAAAGACGAATGCAGCCAAGTACAGAGATATCCTGGACGAAAACCTTCTCCAGAGACAATGACCCTGAGCACACAGCTAAAATAACAAAGGAGTGGTTTCACAACAACTCTGTGACTGTTCTTGAATGGCCCAGCCAGACCCCTGACTTAAACCCAATTGAGCATCTCTGGAGAGACCTACAAATGGCTGTCCACCAACGTTTATCATCCAACCTGACAGAACATGAGGGGATCTGCAAGGAGGAATGGCAAAAAACTTGTTACATCTTTCCCAAAAAGACTCATGGCTGTATTAGAGCAAAAGGGTGCTTCCACTAAATACTGAGCAAAGGGTCTGAATATTTAGGACAATGTGATATTTTTTTTCTTTTTTAATTAATCTGCAAAAATGTCAACAATTCTTTGTGTTTCTGTCAATATGGGGTGCTGTGTGTACATTAATGAGGAAAAAAATTACTTAAATGGTTTGAGCAAATGGCTGCAATATAACAAAGAGCGAAAAATTGAAGGGGGTCTGAATACTTTCTGTATCCACTGTATATATAAAGACTGATCTGAATTTCTTTACTAGAGTATTTATTACTTTTTTCTTTAGCTGCATGAACTCCACAAGTAAGTGTAAAATCTGATTAGCAAGAATGATCCAGAGAGAATCTTCTGCTTTAGTGGAGGAAAATAAATATGTTGACTAAACAAAAGATTTCATGGTCAATGTTACACATTTGGTGTGATAGTGACATAGGCCAAATTTCTGCAATATTTATTCATTACTCATCATACCTTTCTCTCTACAAAATATTACAAATAGTTTTCAAGGTGGAAATAAACAGTACTCTTTGATTTTTCATTTATTCAAATTATTTCACAACTTCACAAGTTACAGGAATAATTTAAATTCTCAATTTTGGAGATGCGATCAAATAAGTTCAGCTAAATAATAGTTTATGTTTGGAAAACTTTATAGAAACAACATCCTATATTATGTACGGCAGAGATTGCATGAAATACATTAATGTGTATTTGTGCTCAGATTCCGAATTACCTTTTCTGTTCTTCACTATTTTTTTTTACCAATCAAAATTCAGACTTGGATGTAATGCCGATAATCACATATTCTGAGGCTGCTTCACAGAAATTGTTCAGAAACACTTTCCCCTTAAAATGCTAAATAATTGTTTCATGGCCCTTATTAATGTGCTTACAAAATACCTTCTGACATAAAGGATTTAAATGTTTGTCAGTTATTGTTATTGAGAGAACAGCTTTGTTTTTTATCTAAAAATAAAGTAATATTGACAAACTATATATCATTTGAAAGCTTACAATCTCTAGTTGTCATATTGATTTAGAATACAATGGACACAGTAATTTATTAATTTGCAACAAGTATATTTTCAGACTCCAGGTGTATTCAGACCTTTATTTTGAAATTGCGATGGATATTAAAAATCACAAAATATTGGTAGAAAACTGTTTTCATGCCAAGAGTTAAAAAGACAAAATTTTATTTTTTTAAAGGTATGAACATGTTTTAAATATAAAGAAATAATTTTTGATTCTCCAAATGTACAAAAATATCTGCATGTCTTTTATGTGTTTGAATTCAAAGCAAATACTGCCAAACTGCCCATATTACTACTAAATAAGATATCTACTTCTTAAATAGTATGGAAATTGTGGAAAGATATGGTTCAGAGACCTAAAACCATAGATGGGTGTGGAAGAGTCACCAATAGAGTTTGGCTGTCATAGTGGAATAGTTTGGTACTGTGGGCAAGTTAACTCATTTTTTTAGATAACTTCAAATTTGCTCACATTTTTGGCTTGGAATTTCTTGCCAGTTTAGAGAAAAACATGTTTTTTACAAATGTATTTAATATAGAATAAAAAGAATGATACAATTTTTTATAAACCTAAACTTCTTTTATTCATTTTTTGCTTTACAATTTTCTGCCAACTGTCTCCTTCAAAAAGAGACCAAACTTAAGTCTGTGCTCCAAATTATTCAAGATTTATAACAGTTTAAAGTTGAAATGTCATCTCTGCCCCCAAAATGGGAACCTCCAGCTAAAGGGTTAAGTACAGAGCTGCTACAGTTTTGCTATTTGCATGAAATATAATGCATCTGAAATCTGTGCTGCATTTTCTACAGAAATTATTAATCTTTGACTGCCTCCTTGTGGCCAATATAGGGAGAAAGAGAGAAAACATAGCCATAATCTGCATGGTGAAAACGGCAGATTATTCTATTTGTATAGCAAGTTTTAGATGATATATTTTAAGTGTGCTTCACACAAAAATTAGGAATGTGGGCTTAGATGATGAAAACTTTAAGATGCAAATTTTAAGATATAACTAAAGGGTTTCAGATATAAAGGCATTGGACAAAAATGACTCAAGGCCCGGATATATTTACTGTGATGTTATTTTTCTTCTTTGCTTACGGGTAAAACAAAGTTGAAAATACCTTTTGGTATTTACTGTTAGTGAACATCCCAATACCATCCACCGTCCAGCTGATCATAGTGATGTGGAAATGTGTGCATGAGCTCTGCAATTCAGGATCCAGTTTATTCACATTCCGTTTATTCTGATATAGCACTTTATACAATAGATTCCTTTATAGCACCCTATATTAAACATGAAAAACATGTCTATGTTTATGTTATGTTGACTCTATCTGTTGATGGTATTCATTATTTGTATTTATATGTAATCCCTTGGCAATGTTCTTTATTGCATTATTCATGAAGTAAACTAATTTATTTTACTTGACCAATAAGTAAGAGTAAGAGAGCACACTCTCTTTTTGTGCCTAGCCAAACATTGTCTCAACAAAGGTCTTCTCTTCTCATATGCCCATAGTTGCTACTTATTGTTCATAGTTGCTACGGTTTCTCTGTAATAGGAACGTTTTTGAGTCCCCAACCAAGCCCTTATAGAGTTTTCTTCTGTAAAAGACAGTAAATGTCAAAGGCAGCAACGGTCATGCGTTGACAAGTAAATATGTTGAAGGTTTTACAACTTTGTTGCACCATGTTTGTTTAATCTAAAGTTTGATGTGAGAGATTTTGCTAAATTTCCCATGTTCCCAGTTGGGACTGATGTTGTTTGTGAATAGAATTGGTCTTGATCATGTCTTCTTGTCTACATTTTAAAATAAGTAATGACAGAATTTGTCTCAGCACTAAGAGCTATTCTGTGCTTGTGCCACTGTTGCCATCTCAGCGCAGGAGTGGACAGGGGCTTCAACCTGCACATTAAGCTCAGAACAATGTGCTGTTTGAAAGTGGTAAGGGTACTAACTGTGCATGTATTTACCTGTCACGGTTCTGTCATCCCTGTCTTCGTGGTTGTCATGTTTACCTGTTATCTTATCTGTCTCACCTGTGTCTGCACTAATTACCTCATCAGTCACATCAGCTGTTCCCTCTTCCCTAATCATCATCTGTGTATTTAAGCCCTGTGTTGGTCTTAGTCTGTCTGTTCTCGTCTATACAGTGTTCAAGCCTTCATCCTGCTAGCAACCCTGACATTACCAAGCCTCTCAGAATAACAAAGAGACTTGATCATGATCACAGATTTGTCTATTTTCATTTTAACTTCGGCTTAATAAAAACAGTCCCTGAACTGGAAAAGAACACCCAAACCATCCCTAATGTTACCCTCGGGCTGTGTGGCTTTTCGCTTTTTCTCATAGACCTGTGATATCACCAGTCAGCTGGTCTTTATTTGATACTGTTGAAAAAATTCACAATGTGTTAATGAGACTATGTAGCTACAATACATACATAAAAAGACTAGGTAGATTATTTTAGCGTCGACTAGATCGTGACATAATGTACAGGATTTCTGTACTTTCTTTCTGCTAGCTTATATACCCTCGTTGTCCATTATGTAGACCTGATATAATATGCAATGTAAAATAATACATAAAAAAACCCTATGTGACATACTTAATATAATGTAAATTCTTTCATTAGATGACCAGTTAATAATAATAATAATAAAAAATGACATGCATAATAATACTTTTACACTGTTAATATATAACTGAAATATTTGGATATTTAACACTAATATGTGTAGTGAAGAGATCCCTCAAAATCAAAATCCCTTGTCTCTTCTACATTTATATATTATTTTTCTTTTTCTTCTAATAATTTGTAATGAGTGATTTATTTTTCTTCAAATGAATTATAATCCAATTAATGATTTACAATTTATGTTTCTGAATGACTTCTTCAAATGTACACTTTAGTATATCGTCATTGTAACCAATTATTAGTTAGTTTCTAATAATTATTAGTTTCTACTTTGCTTTTCTGTATTTTTCCATGGAATAATGATAAATATTGTCTATTGAAAATTACTACAGTGGAGTTTGGTTATGTCGACGGCCTTGGCCCCTATAACCGTTTAGCGATATAACCCATATCTAATATATCACATATATTAACATATAGTTTCCAACATATAACCTGCAGAAGCAGATAATCTGCACGCTCATATAGCCAGCGGGTTTTGGGTTTTGTGTAAAAAATCGTTGGCATAACCCACACCCATAGATTGATTAATTTTTTTGTGTAAGATCACATTTCGAATTTCAAATGTTGCTCGCATGACTTCAATTATCCATAACTGTTCAGGCTCGGTACACAGTGCTTGTACGCGAAATTCACACAATAAAAAACAAACACAAGTCAGAATCAGAAAAGAAAAGCAGTCTCTCCCGCTGTGCTCGTCCCTTTAAGAGTGTTGTGTACGAGAAGAGCCCGTCCTCATGGCAGCACAGCCAATCACGTCTTCTTGCATGATTGACAGGTCAGACAGCCTATCAGCGCAGCTGTCAGAGTGATGATGGAAGTGCAGCAGTCAGAGTTATATTGCAAGGCCAAAGATAACAACCCTCGCAAGAACGAAAAAGGAACATTTATTGATGTACATGATGTGAGTTATTAAATGAGAATGTAAATGCTCGTGTTTTTGGTGTCTTTTTACACAACATCATTGCCGTGATATGTTTGATGAAGCAATCGGCATTCATCTAAAAAAATTTACATATACACAGTACAGTGTTTGCTAACAACAAAAGGCATATGTAAGACCACCAGAATAAGACTCTAGATAAAAACCTTTAATTATATTCTCCAACAATGCAAACGCAAAGATTGCTCACAAAAATCACAAAAAACATACGGGATGCTACAGCGTGTTATCCCTCAGACGAGATCAACAACAGGGAGTGAACTGTGAGCGGACCGCAATCCACATGCAAGGCAAAATCAGCGCATGCGCAGTGAACTAGGTACACTAGTTAGTCACGAAATAACCATGTGAAGTGACGATTTTGTCGCTTTTTTTTGCTCGAGATATTAGATTTCTGCAACATAACATAATCGACATAACCCACAAGAAAATAATAAGACAAATAGGGAGTTTGGCGGTTCCACTTCAAAAACGTCGACATAATAGTATTGGAATAGATAGATAAGTGAACTCCACTGTAGTTTTGTTTGTCTTTCTTTCTTTCTTAGCCAATCAGAATAATTTAACCTTCATTAGTGACGTGGTTAGTAGCCTCTGTTATAGTATAATTATAAAAAAAAATTAAAAGTAAAACTTTTTTAGTGTAAAAAAGTATAATTGCTTTAACAATGTGTTGTAAGTGGGGTGGCCTAAAAACTCTTTATGAGACTTGAAGCTTCTGCTGATGAAACTGCAAAACTATTCTTCACTAAAATTTCTTCAGTTGACTGCACTTCTGATTCCTGGTCTTCATTCATCATACCTGGTCCTTGGCTCTTTGACTGTAATTCCCTTACAGTGGGATAAGTTCAAATGTGTGGTGTATAACCTAAGCTAGCTATGCTAGTATGAAAGCTAACTATTAAAGAAACTAAGAATGAGAAACCTATAGCTTCAATTGAATCTATTGAATTTATAAATCATAATGCGATGGGCAGGGGAGATTATATGGTCAAAGTTTCTGGACACTTATTGTTCAGGCAAGTTGCTGTGTATGTGTGTGCCTCAAAAAATACAGAGGAAAAGATTTAATACAGAAAGGTCAGCAAATGATAGCCTTTTTACATCCGCCCCCAGATTTCCATAAGTTAATATGTGCAGATAAAACAAATATGTGTGGGGTTTACAATTACTTTAATCAGGAATGTCAGGTAATGAGTGCAACTGACCATTTTTTCTCCCACCTGAATCTTGGCTTTCCTCATTCTGATGTCACTCTGGGGAAAACTTCTGACACCTTTCCCATGGGAAGAGAGCTTTGGGTATCTGAGAATCAATGATCAGAATCGTAGTGCCAACCTGTCTTTAGTATGAATTAGCAATTTTGGACTGTTTTGAAGACCAGGGAGGTAGAATTTGAGGTAACTTCTCCAGAATTGGTCTGGAGGGATCTAGCTGTGACACCATAGACGTCGTCTGACCAGTTCAGACTGGGGTATACTGTCAGGGGGAGCGAAGCATATGGCCGCCACATTAAAAGATAACTTGGAGTAATGGGGTCAGGAACAGAAACATTGGATGATTTATATTCGGAGTTCAATTCAATCTCAAGGACCTCAAAAGTCACTGCTTGAGTTCTTAGAGTAACCATCATTTTTCAAAGAGCAAATTTCCTGCTCCCAGCAACCTCCAAAATCTGGTGAGTTAGAAGTGTTAAAAAGGAATTCAATCTGCCGTTTAGATAGTTTTCTCTACAGACCTGGAACAAGAGCTGCAATTGCTTACTTGAGCTCTCTTTCACCTCTGACGTTTGTGCCTTGAACTGACAAGAACTCATGAGGTTTCCTCATCTAGCCTTGAACCATCTGATGGCCACAAGGAATGACTCAGCTTCCAGACTATTGAGGATGTCAAAGTATACTGCTCTGGTGGTATGGCATTTGAATATTATTCCCCGTTTTTTCTCACTGGGTCGGCCCGTTCTGACAGTATATCGACCAAAATTTAATGCGACAAAATATTTAATCTCCCTGGGGGAAGGTCCACCATTTTAGGTACCTCTTTTTGGCATTGAGCACAACCCCATAGATATGCTTGATGGTCTCTCTAACCCGTAGAGCCCAGCTTTTATGGTGGAGTTCACCAAGCACTCTCTCAAGACCTCGATGAAAATCATAATTTTGTATTAGTTTGGTGATGGGGGTGCCTTGGATCCAGTACTATAGCTACAGATATACAGCTACAGCTATGCCATAAATGTCAAACTCATTGACATTTTAATTTGTCATGATTAATTTCATGATTAATTTCGTCTCTCCATCAAGTTCTGAGACAAGTGCTCTTAGTCGACTTTTGCAGGTAAGCGGTTTAGTGATCCTTAGTTGTTCTAAGTCTGATAGAAAGCATTGTTGGTGTGCTTGCTGCAAAAAACTAATCTCAACACTTCTGTAGTCACTGGCGGTAGGATTTCCCTTTCCCAAGGCTGCCCCTTGAAGAGCCGCGGACTTAATTAATTCCTGGATAGTTTTAAACTGACTGAAATCTGAAGATGTGTGTCACGGTTCTGTCTCTGTTTCCAGTGTTATTAGTGTTCTAGTGGACAGAACTGTGGCACTGCTCTCTCTCCCATGTGTTTGTATCTCGTTGGTGTCTGCCCCGCCTCCTTGTTTCCCGTAATCATTCCCAGCTGTGTCTCATCACTACCTTCCCTCATGTGTTGACTATTTAATCCCGGTATGTTTGCTGTCCTGTGTGGTGTCGTTGTCTTTCATGGTTGTTCCTGCTGTTCCCTCATCTGGTCTGTACCCTGTCTCCTAGTTCCCTGTGTCATGCTTTATGTTCAGTATTCTAGTTATGTTTTCCCCCTTGTGGGTGGTTTTGGTTTATGTTTGTTTTATTTGTAACATAATAAATGTTCCTTTCTTGCATCCTTGAGTCCTCCCTTTCTGAAATGTGACAATGTGAGTACAGAGAAAGTTTGTTGAACTTTCCAGTTCCTCTGACAGATTGTGTGGACCTTTCAGATAAGGTTGTTCTTGGCATCAGCGGCTTCCAGAGACTCCCCAAGTGATGTCATCAACTGGAGTATTTGTATTTTTTATATCCCCAGCTGTGTTGCTCTGTAAGAACTTGAATCTCTGCTACCTGAATCCCAACAAACTTTGAATTGGCAAGAGTCAGACTGTAACCATGTGAGGACAGCGGTGGAAAATCGTTTGGCATATGGGCATGTTCAACTCCGTTCTGAGTACTTTTGCAAGTTGAACTCCTGTCAATGCAGCGCACAATTCCAGTCGGGAATACATTGTTGTTTTTTGGTGCACGTGATCATGCTGTAAGGAAAGCTACCTCTGTTTGCCCATGTTGGTCCTCTGTTCGGGTTAGGGTTAGGATCCTTTAACCTTCACCAATGACGTAGATAATAGCTTCTGTTAGAGTTTAATTGCTGTGACAATGTGATTGTAAGTGGGGCGGCCTAGAAACTCTTTGTGAGACTTGAAGCTTCTGTTGATGAAACTGCAAACCATCTTCACTAAAATGTTCTTCAATTGACTGCATTTCTGACTCCTGCTCTTCATTCATCATATCTGGTCTTCAGATATTTAACTGTCAATTCCCCTACAATATAGAGGTTATAAACTTGTTGCTGTGGAGAGCTGTGCACTCCACGTTACACAATGCTGTCAAAAGTGTCTTTTCCATGTGGCACGTGGATTAACCACTAAGAACCATGCACACATTTTTCCACAATATGCTAGCAAGGAAAGAAGACTACAATGCTGTGTCCAAGTCCACCATCAAACCTTTATCTTTCTCTGGTCATTGGTGGTGTGAATCTCGGAGACATTATTAAAATTGAAAGTTCAGTGATTGTTGTGTAACAATATGTTAGTTGATTTGTAAATGACCTTCCTTCCTGACTCTCGTGACTGCAGACGTGTTTTCCTAAGCTCCGCTCTGACCTGCTTTGCCCTTGCGCTAGTATCTGTCTGTTCTTCTTCGGACCCGCTGCTTGCTGGACTCCTGACAATATTGAAATGGAACTGATCAACTGGTCAATCAGCGCGATCGATAAGATTTTTTCACAAAGAAAGGCAGCTCCGGGAGAGCCCAACTGCCCGGACGGGACATTTGCTGCTGGGTATGCAATGGACCCATGGAACAACTGGCAGGTCCTGTGCCTGGAGGCTCTGTCCGTAGAAGATGCGGAAGATTTATATATGATTGGATTACTGATAGTGGGATTCCTATTCTTTGGCTTTGGGATTATCCTGACCTATCGAAAGATTGGAAAAACAGCTGCAAGCAAATTCACCCGCCGCTGTCTGTAGAAATGAAGAATTGCCTCGAGGCCGTGTCTGACCGTCTGAAAGAATTAGATCAGCGAGTGATAAAGATTGAGGAACTGAATCGTAACCTATGCGAACTGTATCGTAACAACACAGTCCGGACAGCGAGCCAGATCGGTGAACTTTCACGAATGGTATCCGGTCTGGCTATGAGGCTGGACACGGTGCTGAGGACCAGAAATGAACTTGATTGAACTGACTGATTATGATCCGGACAAAATTACCGATCAACGAATGGATTATTAAAAAGGAGTTGTATTTCTGCCCCTATCTCTCGTTGGGAAGCCAGCATGTTGACAGCCTGGTCTCCCTTATCTTCCTTCAGGGACAAAGCCACAGAACTGTTCTCAAAACATCTGTTGTTGTGACTACTCTCTCACCCGTCTGCGTGTCCTGCCTCTATCTGTTCTTATTTATTCCCTCCCCAATCTCCAACGAAAAAAAATCCCTATGTGTGTGTGTTAAATTGCAGTATTATGTTCTTATGTGTAATGTATGTGACGCTTGCTAATCTGCATTCTGTAAATTTCTGGAAAAAAAGTATGGCGGCGCATGCACATGCTGCGGCTAGGAGACTTGCTCCAAGTTTAATTTCGTTACACTGTACTTGTACATGTGAAATGACAATAAACATCTATCCTATCCTATCAATTTCGTGAAGTTTAGACATCATTTGCTCTCCATGTGCGTAGCATGGCTGACAACATCTTTTTGATCCGAATGCGGGTAAATCTTTATTTTGCTCTTGTATATGTGTATATAAATCACAATCAAATCATAATGTTTGCTACCATTTCTAAACTTCTTTAACAATTTCAAAGCTTTAGAAACAAACTGTACTTAATCCAAGATATCTTATCTGAACAATATAACAATATTTGTAGTGTTTAAAGTTTTAATTATTGCTTCCAAAATGTATGAGTCCTTGTCCTCATTCAGTCACTGGGAGATATAAAACTCCAGGAGGAAGCCAATGAAAACCATCCCCCCAAAACAAACAAGTCTTTTTTTTAATTGTAACAAGGAGCTCTTCAGGAGGATTCAACACTAAATCTGTGCCACAACATTTAGGCTGCCAAGTTACTGACAATTAAATATCTCCATTTAAAAGATAACTTTGGGAAAATACACCTCTACTTCTGGTTTATCTGTAACTTTGTCAGTTAAACCTTCCCAATTGTTTTTCATGTAAGGTAAAATATATCCATCCTCAATATATCCAAATAACTTTAAAACTATTCTAAAAATAGTTATGTTATTTGCATATACTGTAAGTTTTACAGGTGGAATTCCTGGAAACCTATAAGAACATCAACTCCATACAATTGTTTCCTTAAAGGTTCAGTAAATATTGAATATAAAAGTCCTGAAAGACAGCATCCTTGCCGTATGCCTCTGGTAACTGCAAAAGGCCTAGTCGGACAACCTTTAATTCTAAGCATACTAGATGTTTCACAATTTAACAGTTTTACACAATAGACAAATTGTGGACCACAGCCAAAGGCCTTCAAAGTCTTTAATAAGTACAAATGGTGCACTCTGTCAAAAACCTTTTCTTGAGATCTACAGGTAAGAGTCCAATATCAATTTGATGTTTTTTGGCAACTGCAATAAAGGTCAAAAGGTCAAAGTCAGCTTTATTGTCAATTCTGCAATATATACAGCACATACATACAGAGAGTTGAAATGCTGTAACTCTCAGACCCAAGGTGCAACCAGGTTACATTAACAGTAACAACAGCAAAAATATATATCAACAACACCCCAAAAAAAATTAAAAATACAAAATAAATAATAGATAAAGTAGATTTAGGAAATAAAGAGATAAAGTCAATTTCAAAAAAAGTCAAAGTTCAAGTAAAAGTCAAGTTCAATGCCCTGACAGCTTGGGGTATGAAGCTGTCCTTCAGTCTGCAGGTCCTTGCCTGGAGACTGCGTAGTCTCCTCCCTGATGGCAGCAGACTGAAGAGGCTGTGTGACACGGGTGGGTGGGGTCTATCGCAATGATGACTGCTTTGCGGGAGAGGCGGGAGTTATAAATGTCCTGGAGGGGTGGGAGAGAGACACCAACGATCTTCTCAGCTGCTCTCACTATGCGCTGAAGTGCTTTACGGCAGGATGCGTTGTAAGCGCCGTACCACACAGTGATGCAGCTGGTCAGAACGCTCTCGATGGTGCCTCTGTAGAAAGTGCGCATGATGGGGGCTGGGACTCCGGCTCTTCTCAGCTTACGGAGAAAGTAGAGTCGCTGCTGTGCTTTCTTGGTCAATGCTGTGGTGTTGGCGGTCCAGGAGAGGTCTTCTGTGATATGCACACCCAGAAATGTGATGCTCCTCACTCTTTCCACGGTCTAAATAATGTCTCTAAACAAGATTAGGTGGTCCTTTTGGGCATACAGTATGACTGATCCTCATGGATTATAGTTGCTACACATTTCTTCAACCTATTGGTTATAGCTTTTGACAGTATTTTAAAGTTAGTGCACAATAATGAGAGTGGATGCCAATTCTTTAAAAGTATAGATCTCTTTATGCATTATATCTTGTCCTTTTGTAAAACTCAGCAGAGAGATCTGTCGCTATACAGCCCTTGCGCAACACTTGAAATCTCAGAAAAAGTCAGAAATTCCTCCAGCTCCATCTTTTCCTCCATTGACAGCTCTGGAAGATCTAGAAGTTCTTCAACTGCTGCTTCATCTAAATATTCTGATTGATAGAGTTTCTCATAAAAAAAGAAATAGAAGAAACTATTATCTTTTGTTGATCAGTAGTTTCACTGCCATTAGAAATTTTCCATTTATTTCTTGTGACTTTTTCTCTAAGCTAAAAAAAAAAGGCAATTGGAGCATCCAAAACTTGTAATGATTATCTTCATTGGAACTCCTGCACTTACTAGCCATATCTCTGCTAATCTCACCTGTGAAATAGATGGTTCTCATATCAAAACATCCAATACTGTTAAAAATGTAGGTATAATCATTGACTCTACTCTTTCCTTTCAGTATCATATTTCCTCTGTAACTAAATCTGCATTCTTTCACCTACGTCGCATTGCCCAACTCCGTCCCTTCATTAGTTCCCAAGACACTGAAACCATCATCCATGCATTTGTTTCATCACGCCTTGACAACTGTAATGCTCTTTTCATCGGTCTACCTGCAAGCTCCATTTCTAGATTACAATACATTCAAAACTCTGCTGCTAGAATAATCACCCACACCAAGCGCTCTGCTCAGATCACTCCAATTTTGTACGATCTTCACTGGCTTCCAGTTGCCTATCGTATCAAATTCAAAATTCTTCTGCCTACCTTCAAATCTTTACATTCCTTAGCTCCTCCCTATCTCTGTAATTTGCTCGTCCCCTACACTCCGACCCGTTCACTACGTTCCTCCGACTCTGGTTTACTTGTCGTCCCTCGGCATCGCCTCTCTTCTATGGGGGGCCGATCATTCTGTGTTATTGCTCCCAAACTCTGGAATTCTCTCCCACGCTCACTCTGTTATATTACCAATATCACTGAATTTAAATCATTACTCAAAACTCACCTTTTTTCTGAATGCTATACCCATGATTTGTTCAACTGATTTTTTATTTCACTAATATCTCTCTGAATGTTCTTCCTCTTATGTACTGCGTGTAACTTTGTACCTGATTTTATTTTTTCTGTATACTTCTATTATTGTTTCTATTAGTCTACTTGTACTTTCTCTCCCCTGTTAACTGTCTATTGTAAAGCGTCCTTGAGCTCTGGAAAGGCGCTATATAAATAAAACATTATTATTATTATTATCCATTTTCCCCCACACTCCATTTTCAAGTTTTCAGTACATTTATATTTTACATCTATGCATTTGACAGACGCTTTTATCCAAAGCAACTTACATTGTATTCAAGACACACATTGACATCCTAATCACTTCTTGCTTTCCCTGGGAATCAAACCTATGACCCTGAAATTGCAAGTGCCACACTCTACTGTTTGAGCTACAGGAAAACAGTATTATGTGCAGTGTATTGCTGGCAAAAATTAGTTGAACCATGACTAAGGCTAATGTTGCCAGACCATTAATTTAGCCATTCCGCTTGATTACAGGCATCAGTATGCGTCTCTTATAAAAAAAATTTTAAAAAAAAATTAAAAAAAATCCCTTTTCTTTACTCTTTTTCTGACAGCGCTCATAAGTCAATAGTGCTTAGACTGATCTAGCTCCTCTAATGTTACTTTCTTTATAGCAATTACAGAGGAATCAATACAAATCTGAATTATATTCAGAACCATTTCTTGAATTTAGAATTTAAGCCTTTCTGACCACAGGGCAGGCTGTTTTAATGTTGTCATGTTTTCAACAGACAAAGCATTTCGTGTTCTCAGCGCTGATACACGTCGTATAATCTTTACCATGCACCGTTAATTTAACAGACAGCGCTAGCGTTGCGAATTCAGAACTCAGTATCATAACAGTACGAATGACATGAAACGCCTGAAATACTCTCAAGCACTTTATCAGATATAAACGGAGGCACGTTTGACAACAGCACCCTTTTCGAGATATTTGACAACAGTCAAGCCACACTCCACTAAATGGACATTTATTTATCGTATATCTAAAAAAAAATCAGCACTCTAACCTTCTAGCTTCCAATCCAAATTATTATAAAAAGGAATAAACCCAGAAAAGAAGAAAAAAAGTCTGAAACTCACACACACACTCCATTCGTTCGTTCGCTCCCCAGTCACTCCGCACATGCGCGAGAGAGAGAGAGAGAGAGAGAGAGAGAGAGAGAGAGAGAGAGAGAGAGAGAGAGAGAGAGAGAGAGAGAGTGAGAGAGAGAGAGAGAGCTCTCGTTTACATTTGACCAATATTGTCATATGACATGTAGTATTAAGCAATATACTAGCCTATATTTAACGCGGTACTTAGATTTCAAACAAACCATGATTTTTAAAATCTGATTTATATAGACTTTTATATATAGATTAGATTTATATAGATTTTTAATCTATTTTATATAGACACTAAGAAATAAATACACAATTATTTGACTTAAAGAAGGATATCAGTACATGTATTTATTGCGACTGAATAGCCAAGCATCTGTAGGTCCATAAAAACATCGACTAACATCATGTTCTCTTCAAAAACAGTCAAACGTACGCGTACGCGGCTTTCTGTGGAAGACAGAAGAAGCGCGTGTAGATCCGGCTATTCCAGAAAGTATGTCTCATAACCATGTATGTTTAAGAGTAAACTTTCAGGATATGTAAGTAGCCATTGCAAGTTACTCTTTGAACAAAACCTTCTTTAGGGGTATTCCAGAAAGTAGGTTATGTGACATACCCAATTATGTTTAAGGGTAAGTAATCGAAGATGGTTTATCTTATCATCTCACACATTGTTGATCCGCATTCAGACGTTTTTTATTTTATTTTTGCAACAGGATGTTTTCTATGCAATAATGTTCTATAATAGAAAATCATTTAAAATATACCTTACCTTTCAAGCAATGTGGAAGCAAAATTACTAAACATGAAAAATAAACTTTTACAGCCATGTTATAGCCTATTTGCAAGCACAAACTGTGAATTAGTTTAGATCTTTCTCTTTATTTTATAATTAAAATCAAAGAAACAATATAGTTCTTATTCACCGTGACTAAAAGATTTTCAAACAAAAAGACTGAAAAATATCACCGAATAGGTAGAAGAAAAATGTAGTATGGCAGTTTTTCTTAGTTAACGTTTCCATGGTGACTCGTGGATTTGTTGCTCTATTGAGAATGTCTTGTGTGTTAACCATGAACATACTCTGGTTTAGATGAACTTATTCTCACATGCATTTTTCTAACCAACATACCATGAGAAAGCAAGGTCATATTTCCTGCTTTTGGAATATTGGGGGGGGGGGGGGGATTCCAGAAAGCAGGTTATGCGGCATACCTGGGTAAGTTTACTGAGAGTAAGGGATAACCTCAACTTTCAGTTCCAGAAAATGAGGTGACTTTTAAGGTATAACGTAGCTATCAGCAACTCAGTCTCTGAACTTATTATGCTCCAGAGTTTAGTTATCTCAGAGGTGTTCAGTGTTATAGTTGTATATTATAACATAACATAAAGCAAAGTTTTTAACTAATTGTTTTTGTATTTTATTCTTTTCTCACACATCAAAGATGTAAATTTAAAAGTTTTTTTAATGAAAATGGGACATTTTCTAAACAATTATTTCTATAATAAAATGCATATGCAATACATCTCAACAAATATGGAAGTAAAATGGCTAAACAAACTTATACAGCCATTTTATCTTTGCCTGTTTTTTTGGTCAATTAATCTATTTTTAATTTATATATTTATATATAATTCTTGTTCACAGTAATAAAAAACGAATTCATGAAAGATTAAAAAAACTACCCAGTAGGTGGCGATATGCACTAAGAATGTAAATCATAATTATACATAAGAAAATAACTGTAGTAGTTGTAGCAATCAGCCGAGAGTTCAGGGTTTAAGTGACAGTAACTTAACCTTGCATTCTGGAATAGCCTACCCTCCAGGATCTTTTTTAGTTCTGGTACTAATTGTACTGTTCATAGAGACAGCTTGACATCCAGCCAATAGCACATTATATAATAACAAGTTGTAAGGTTATGATGAGGTTACTCAATGTCCCTGCTTCATAGAGATAATATTCTGAAGCATTTTTTTATATTTTCTGGTAATTAAAAATATTTAAACTTCTGAATAATGACATGAAGTCTGGTCCACACTGTTCAGTTCACTATAATGGTGCACCATTCACATTCTACATTACTATATAGTACACGACTAAACAGGATGTATTTATCCAGTGGGTACTTTACTATCCCATGAGACCATGGGAGAGTTGTTGTGAATGGAAAGGACAAGATTGGCTGAGACTGGTCACACCTAACCATTCTCGAATCGCAACCCACTGATCAGCAAACACCTCATCCTCACAATTAAATTACTAGAGGACTATCCAGAGACTCTCTGTTCCGTTCCTCTGTTCTCTCCTCTGACTCCCCTTTTCTCCCTCTCACATAGATATCACTTAAAATCCACGCAACATTAAAAGTGTCATAAATGACTATACAGGTTTGGTATCTTTTGAAATGTCTCAGTGCGACTGGTACAAAGGTCTTATTCCCATAAGAGGCAAACCAAAAAGTGTTAAAGTTTGAAGAGTTTACATGTGTTTGGCTTACTGTGATGAGTGTGCCCCTCCCATTGTCTTTCGTGTAAATTACCATCTGTTCTCAATAATCAAAATGTCCATTGCTAACTCATGTTTACATTTGAGGTTGTCAGTCAGATAGGAACGAGACGGATTCAAAAACGTCAGTGTAACGTGAGTTTTTAATACTCAAAAGACGGTGATACAAATGAATAAACAACAGTCCATAGCGTTGCAGATCCGGGTGGCACAGGGACACAATGGGCAGACAGAAGAATGGTGAGTGATGAATAATCCTTGTGACGGAACAGGAAGCACAGGAACAAAGACAACAAGAACACAAGGAAGTTGACGGGACTGGTCATGACACACAGGACAACAATCTGACAACACAAGGGCGGTTTGTGGGGACTGCAGATGGGGACTACACACACTGATTTGAGAAGTCAGTGAATTCATGAACCGTGACAGAACCCCTCCCCCCTCATCTCTCTGGGAGAACTTACCTGTTGATTGTAATCATCAATAAGGGAATGATTCAGAATGTCCCTAAGAGGAATCCAACTTCTTTCCTCCGGACCGTTCCGAACCGTGGCGATTGACCTGAGCCTTGGTGCGCACTCCCATTCGCAGTAGAGTATCGCGGGCTCTTCTCCAAGTGCGATGGCACCTCTGGATGAATGCGTGAGCGGGGGGGGCGTGACTTCGGATTCCAGACTCTGAAAAATAGGTGGCTGGTAACCTAGTCTAGACTCAAATGGCAAAAGGCCCGTGGATGATACGTACTCAACCCATGGGAGTTGTTGGCTCCAGGAAAAGGATTCTAGGACACTAAACATCACAAACTTCTCTCTAGATCTTGTTTGGCTCTTTCGGTTGGGTCGTTGCTTTGGAGAAGGCTTACAAGCTTACTCTCGTGCACAGTAATTTGCAAAACTCTCTCCAGAAATTGAAAATTAATTGGGGACACCTGTCAGAGACCACGTCAATCAGGAGGCCATGTATACGAAAGAAGTGTTCGATGACAGCCGCCGCTGTCTCCTTAGCTGATGGTAATTTAGGTAAGGGAATAAAGTGTACGGCCTTCGAGAATCGGTCCACTGCGGTCAAAACAACCGTATTCCCATGGGAGGGCGGAGACAAACTCTAGCGTGATGTGGGACCAGAGTCTCGAAGGGACCGACAGCGGCTGGAGTAACCCATCTGGGGAACAATTGGAAGTCTTATCCTGAGCGTAAACTGAACAAGCCAAAATTAAAACTTGAATGTCACGAGCCATTCCAGGCCACCAGAATTGTTGCTTGACCAGAGAATTGGTGTGATTGATCCCTGGATGACACGCTACATTGGAACAGTGACCCCACTGAATAACCACGGACCTTACACAAACAATCACTGTGTGGCACAAACACAAACACAAACAATGGATTCGCACAAACAATCAATTTGGCACAAACAATGGATTCGGTGGGCCACCGGGTGGAGGCGTTACCCCTTCTAAAGCCGACAATGAGTCTCTCAGACGTGCATTCGGAACGGTCAAAAATGCGTGACAAAGCGAACGGTACCAAAGGGAAAAGTCAAAATGTTCAAAAAAAGGGCCCACCAAGCCTGACTGGAGTCAAGTCTTTCTTTTAGCAGTTCTGATGTATTCCAAATTCTTATGGTCGGTCCAGACTAAAAAAGGTACCCCCGACCCTTCTACCTATGCTAGCTTGACTGCCAACAGTTCTCTGTTACCAATGTCATAGTTATGTTCGGGCTGGTAAAAAAGCGATGGGACAAAATGCTTGTCGTCCGAGGAAGAGCTCTGGGAGAGAACCGCGCCTACTCCCACCTCTGACACGTTGACCTCCACCACGAACTGACATGAAGGATCAAGGGCGAGGAAGATTGGAGCTGAAAAGAAGCAGCTCTTGAGATTGGAAAATGCAGCTTCAGCTGCATCGGACTACCTGAACGTAGTTCTGGGGGAGGTCAAGGCTGTCAGTAGAGAGGCTGGTTGGCTGAAATGGTGGACAAAACATCGGTAGAAAATTGCGGACCCAAGAAACCTCTGCAGGGCCTTGCGGGAATCTGGGGTTGGCCAATCTACCAATATAATCTAGCCAGTCATACTCACTGAAAAGCGTCAGTGCAACATGAGTGTTTTTAATACTCAAAAGATGGTGATACAAATGAACAAACAACAGTCTGTAGCGTGGCAGATCCGGGTGGCGCAGGGACACAATGGGCAGACAGAAGAATGGTGAGTGATGAATAATCCTCATGACGGAACGGGAAGCACAAAAAAAAACCGAAGACAACAGGAACACAGGAAGCCGACGGGACTGGTCATGAAACAGGACAACAATCTGACAACACAAGGGTGGTTAGTGGGGACTGATATAGGCAGGTGGTGATGTGTGACAGGTGCTGAAAAAAAACGAACGCGCAGTGATCCTTGACCAGGGGCCTCATGTACTAAGACTTGCGTTGAATTCGTACTAAAACATTACGTATGGATAAAGCTGTGAATGTGCGAACGCACAAAAAAAATCCAGATGTATCAATCTCTGAGTACGAAGGATCCCACGCATATTCTCTTTGTACATCATGTGTACAAAGATGTACAAAGAGATCATAAAAATGAGCGCACATGCACGAGCACAAAACTCCACCCAGTCTCCTCCCTTAATTAAACAGATTTAAATATGGTAATGAGTCCACTTAGGCAAAAGAAAGCAGTAAGAAAATGGCTAAAGCAAGCGGCACGAAAACGAAACTTTACAGAAAGTGAATTGGAGGTGCTACTATTATTGGAGGTAGAAATTAGAAGAAAAAAAATTATTTGGAACTTTGTCCTCCGGAATTAGTAACAAAAGGAAAAAAATATGAGTGGGGGAGTTTGGCTGATGCCATCGCACTGTAAATGATCTTAAAAATAAATGGTCTGATAATTGTCTTTAGTGGATAACCGCGGTCTCCTGAAGGGTTGTTGTATAATTAAATGAAAATAAATAAAAATATAAAGTACTATTAGATAGAACTATAACTTTAAATGCATCACTCACCAATAAACCACCCATCGCGCACCCTGCCAGCTACCAGCTGCCACCCAACCATGCTGTTTGTAAGGATGTATGAATCATGGGTTGACCCAGGCCACCTTGCCACAATATTTGTTAGGCGGATTTGCGCATCACATATAATCTGCACACTTATTGAATGGAAATGTTTCCAATTCACATATGCAAATTCATCTTCAGATGGTGCCTTATATGTGTGTGCAGTCGATCGCTCCGTTTACATTAGAGAAACCGGCTATCGCTGCAAATTGCATTTTAATGTTTGGTTGGTCAACTGCATCATATTGCAGCCATCATATGGGAACAGCTGGCATTGCGCGGGCTCACTGAGCAGTCTGCCAGTTCCCTTTGGAAAGAATCAGTTGCCAGGAAACCAAGTGTTGTCAGCACCTGTGACGGAACAGGTATTGCGTGTTTCCTCGCTGTCTCTCTATCTACATTCGGACCCAACTAGATTCGGAGGATAGCCCTTGGAAATCTGACATGGCTGATAAGGCAGTCATCCTGGGCCAGAAAATCACTGTGGTCCCTAAAAACTCGTTCTCTTCGGATTCTGCCATTAGCAATGTCCTCTAATGTTGCCAAAGCTGCCATTCCCATAGACTAAGGGTTGTGTCAATTTGCACATGCTTTTATATGTTCTTACTTAATTGCATAATTTATAGAATATTTCCATAAGGCTTGTGTGACAACATATATCAATTATTTTATTTTATTTTTTTGTCTTTTTGGGAAAGATGCAACAAGTTTTTCACACCTAGATTTTGGAATCCTCTGCCATTCCTCCTTGCAGATCCGGTTGGATGATAAACGTAGGTGAACAGCCATTTTTAGGTCTCTCCAGAGATGCTCAATTGGGTTTAAGTCAGGGCTCTGGCTGGGCCATTTAAGAACAGTCACAATATTGTAGTGAAGCCACTCTTTCGTTATTTTAGCTGTGTGCTTATGGTCACTGTCTTGTTGAAAGGTAAACCTTCGCCCCAGTCTGAGGTCCTGAGCACTCTGGAGAAGTTTTTTTTTCCAGGATATCCCTGTACTTGGCCGCATTCAGCTTTCCCTCGATTGCAACCAGTTGTCCTGTCCCTAATCCTGAAAAACACTCCCACAGCATGCTGCACCACCATGTTTCACTGTTGGGACTGTATTGAACAGGTGATGAGCAGTGCCTGGTTTTAAGGCCAAAAAGTATGCAGCTTGCCATGAAGCCACGACTGGTGGACGGCTGCAGTGATGGTTGACTTTCTACAACCTTCTCCCTTCTCTACTGCATCTCTGGAGCTCAGCCACAGTGATCTTTGGGTTCTTCTTTATCTCTCTCACCAAGGCTGTTCTCCCCTGATAGCTCAGTTTGGCCAGACGGCCAGCTCTAGGAAGAGTTGTGGTCGTGCCAAACATCTTCCATTAAATGATTATGGAGGACACTGTGCTCCTAGGAACCTTAAGAGCAGCAGAATTTTTATTTTATTTTTTTACTTTGACCAGATTTGTGCCGTGCCACAATTCTGTCTCTGAGCTCTTCAGGCAGTTCCTTTGACCTCATTTGCTCTGACATGCACTGTGAGCTATGAGGTCTCATATAGACAGGTGTGTGGCTTTCCTAATCAAGTCCAATCAGTATAACCAAACACAGCTGGACTCAAATGAATGTGTAGAATCATCTCAAAGATGATCAGAAGAAATGGACAGCACTTGAGCTAAATATACGAGTGTCACAGCAAAGGGTCTGAATACTTAGGACCATGAGATATTTCGGTTTTTCTTTTTTAATAAATCTGCAAAAATGTCAAAAATTTTGTGTTTTTCTGTCAATATGGGGTGCTGTGTGTGCACAAAAAAAAAAAAAAAAGAACAAATGATACTTCCGAAGAATCAAAAATCTGCTATTGAGATGGATGGGAATGCTACGCATAGTTGAACAGGACTTATCATTCAATAATTCACACAGTTGTTTTGACAATAAAAGAGAGACCTTTTTAAATATATCAATACTTTTATTGAGTGTCATTTTGGAGAGTCTGGGTACCAGACAAAAAACATTAGAAAACCTTGAACACCTCTGCTTTCCTGTCCTGTAGCTAATAATCGGGACCTATATTGGAACATCTGTACAATGTATTGTATATTGTTTTATTTTAAAAAAAAGTTACCTTAAAAAAAAGAAAAAAGAAAGAGAGAGCGAAAGAAAAACAATACTTAACTATGAACATTCTGCACATGGAAAATACAAATTCAAGCACTATGCATGTTTGATAGTTCCCTCTTCATTATAAAATAAAGTTGAAACAAATAGTGTATGCAGTCTGTATGCAGTGATGAGTATTTGTTTCTCCATTTGCATTAGACAACCTATTTGAACTCCCTACAATTCCTAACACGAAGGGCAAGACTAAACCAGTGGTCTGCGCATAGTTAACAATTTTGTAACAATTACAAATCTCCCGTCATACTTCCTTCGGCCCAGGCCACATCCTTTTGAACCATCCATTTGGAATTAATTTAGGATGATGCAGAGGATGTTGGATTAATGACGTCAGTGCACTGCGGTTCACAGAATGGACCAAAGCGGCCATACACATCTTTTGCCCTCACGGCGAAATAATATGTCGACCCCGACACAAACTGGGTCAAGGTGCACGCCATGGGCAGCGGCAGTGCCTTCACCTCTCCAATCTTCTTCCACAGTGACTGAGCCGAAGCACCAGTGCTCGATGTAGTCCCCTGGTTGTCCTGGTGATAGGCGTACAGGTGATAGGTATCTACAGCGGCGCAGTTGCGGTCCGTTTCCGCAACACACCAAGAGAGGACGATCCCATTTTGGCTCTGTACACGGGCCAGTTTGAGCTGGGGCTGCTGTGGTGGTGACGTGTGGGCGGCCTCGGGGGGGAGACGTGCCGGTGGTGATGGTGCCAGTGGTAGTGGAGGAAGAGAGGTGGAGGAAGAAGAGCTTGGGCGGGAAAGAGACGGAGAATCCTGTGAGAGAACAAAGAGGGAAGGCAAGAAAGATTATTGCAGGTACTAAACGTTAACAAAATATAAATAAAATGTGAAAACTATAAAATCAAAAGAGAGAAAGAAGTGAAATTATGGCCTTTGTATCATATTTATACACACACACACACACACACACTCACCACAGAAGATCGTTGTGCAGATCGGACTCCTGAACCTGTGGAGGGAGAAAGGGAGTAAACCATCAGTATAGTATGCAACCTATTTAAATTTTTTGCTATAAAATAATATATTCTAAAGCAATTTAGCTATATAATTATTTTTAAGCACCAACAACAAGACAAAGAAAATGGATAAAAAAAGAAGAGAGCAGAGAAACAAAATATAAATCACTCACCCGCATTTGGGGTAGTGCTGACTAAAGGAGGTGGCCCAGCTGTACGCTGGGTAGTGATGGGGGAAACAGTGGCCTTCTGGACTCCGGTCACTGCACAGCATCCACAAAAAGAGAAAAGTATTAGGAAACAGTGTCTTAAAACACTCAAGAGAGATAATCTCAAATAAGAAGAGGAAATTTAGCAGTGCAAGTAGAGGTTTGGTCACATTTACATTTCAACCGCACAATCCCATGAAAATGAAAAAGTTCCCCACTCAGAAACATTTAAACGTGTCTCGCTAAGAAATAGGAGGCCGCTTTGTTTAAAAGTTACATCTGCACGAGTTGTGCTTATAGATCGCTACACTACTACTGACAATAGACCTTTTTTTTTGCCCACAAAAATGAGCTAATTTGATCGCACCTTAAGGTGAAGGAATAAAGAGCAACTGTATTTTACCTTGAACATCATCATCATCTTCAGTTAGATCTATCACAGAGCCTTTGGGACGCCCAGGCTGTTGAGAGAGGAGTAAAATTTAGGACACCACACTTTTATTCCACAAAAAGGTCCTGTAATTTCTGGACTATTGAGCGCAGCTGAATATAAGACGCACCCACTGAATACATTTTAAACATAAATAAGCCGGATGTCTATGAGCTGCAGGTGCCTTTACATAGAATTTAACGAAATACGGCTTACAAAAAATAAATAAATGTAAACGGTAGCCTAAGAAAGTCATTGGTCACGATCTTCCTCCTGTGCACTGAAACCACTGAAGTCATATCCTTCAGTGTCGGAGTTGAATAGCCTCAGAATTGCTTCATGCGATATTGGATCGTTTTCATTGTCATTCTCGTCACTTTCATCCAGAGGCAAATCGCCCGCTGAGCCCTCTTCAACACATAACAGTCCAGCCTTTCAAAACCCGTTGATCATAGTTGATTTTTTGACAAAGCTCTACGCTGTCTGCCAGTGGGTCCTAACTTGACCATAAGTTGCTCTTCGCATCCAGCCCGTTTTAATGAAGGATTTCTCCTCCCTTGACAACCAAGCCTCCCACTAAACATGGAGTGCCACCTTAAATGCACAATTTACACAGGCTGCAAATACTTTGTTCTGCCTCCAGGAATCACAGCTGGAATTGAGTTTGTCTTCTTGATGGCTTCTTTCACCGAATCTGTTATGTGGGCCCTCATGCTGCCCAAAACGAGCAATGCCTTGTTCCTGTGAAAGAATCCTCCTGGTCACTTGCCGTAACACTCCGTATGCCATTCATGCATTAGGCTTTCCGTCATCCATCCTTTCTTGTTGACTTCCACAAAAATTCCTTTCTGGAATTTTTCTTATGGCATAAGTTTAAAAATCACCATTGGTGGAAGCTTTTCTCCCAATGCCGTGCAGCTCAGAACAAGTGAAGAACGTTTTTTCATGCCCAGTTGTTTTCCGCGTGATTCACCTTTCCTGTTGACAGTCTGAGTGAGAGGCAGGTCAAACGTCAGAGGAACCGCATCCATATTTATGATGTCGTGCGGGCCAATGGAATGGGTCAGTTGTGAATGGGAATGCTCCCATCTTTGCATCAGTGAACTTGTGGAAGTTTGACATTTTTTCCTCGTAGTCGGGCACAGACTCGTCCGTATCTTGATGACCTGGGGCCTCATGTATCAACACTACTTACGCACAAAAACATTGCGTTCGCCAGCTTTCACGCTCACGGTCGGATGTACTAAAAGTGAAACTAACGTGACAATGTGCGTTTCTCCACGGCAAGTTCATGGCTGGCGTAAGTTCATTTCTCATAGTTTTGTCCGTTGGCGACTCCTACAGGCAATGAAGTGAAGCTGCAAACATTATACAACGAATTGTTCCTCAAGTCTGTGGGAAGCATTGCTATTAATTTGCAATGTATAAAATAATTGATACCGTATATATTGTCACACAAGCCTTATGGGAATATTCTATAAATTATGCAATTAAGTAAGAACATATAAAAGCAAGTGCAAATTGACACAACCCTTAGTCTGGCAATGGCAGCTTTGGCAATATTAGAGGACACTGCTAATGGCAGAATCCGAAGAGAACGAGTTTTTAGGGACCACAATGATTTTCTGGCCCAGAATGATGACTGGCTAATCAGCCATGTCAGATTTACAAGGGCTATCCTCCGAATCTAATTGGGTCCGAATCTAGAGAGAGAGACAGCGAGGAAACACGCAATACCCATTCCGTTACAGGTGCTGACAACGCTTGGTTTCCTGGCAAATGATTATTTCCAAAGAGAACTGGCAGACCGCTCAGAAATAAGCGAGTCGTCTTTGAGCCGCGCAACGCCGCGAAACGCCGCGCAATGCCCATTTGATGGTTCATATATGATGCAGTTGACCAGCCAAACATTAAAATGCAATTTGCAACGATAGCCGGTTTCCCTAATGTAAACGGAGCGATCGACTGCACACACATATAAGGCACCATCTGAAGATGAATTTGCATATGTGAATCGGAAACATTTCTATTCAATAAATGTGCAGATTATATGTGATGCGCAAATACGCCTAACAAATATTGTAGCAAGATCAAACAGCATGCGTGATGCATTTAAAGTTATGGTTCTATCTAATAGAGGAGCGTGGGGCACAACGTAACACGTTTTGGTTTTAGCCAAATAATGAACAAAGTAATAGGGTTAGACAAACCATATTTTTATACAAACAACATACAAGACTCTCCTATAAATGAGCACTGTTTTCATGTTCGTTGGACCTACCGTTTCTGTGCAGTATCGGCAAAAGCGCAAGGAGTAAAATGTTACTTCTTACCCGTGAGCGAGGCTCGTTGTAACAGACAGCGGGTTAGTTTTAACACCATGTTATCCAATGAATGTTCATTCACGTATTTTTATTTGTTTAAAAAAGTTGCGTCTTGATGATCATAAGAATAACTTGTGAATTAAATATATTTGTCCCTTTATTTTTTACATTTGTTATGCTTTGAACAATGTAATGACATGAATGACATGACGTTTTAATAAGTTAATACAATGCAAAATATATGATTAATGATGCACCCTATTCAATGTGGCTTAGTTGTAACATAGTGTTACAACTGACCCCGCGCTGTCTTGTTTACCTCAGGACGGGCTAGCAGTCGCTATGTGTTTTTCACGTCTTTCAAAATGGTACCATCTTTTAGCCAAGAAGATGATAATCACAACAATATAAGATTGGACTAACATACTTTCACACATTCTTTGAAAATCGAAAAATAACTACTAGCCTATATCAAAAAATATTTACATGCTGCCAAAAGAGTTTTTCCTGTGGTTCTCATCCAAACTTCGCTGCAATTTCTCGAAAGCTGGCCAGAAGACATGTGAAAACAGTGTGATGAAAAGCCCGTTAGCACGTCACATTTAAGACCGTGCAACTACCGGTATCTAAAAAGTCTATGTTACTATTTACCCCGCGTTACTTTGTGCCCCGCGCTCCCCTAGTACTTTTTATTGTTACTTATTTGCATTTAATTATACAACAACCCTTCAGAAGACCGCGGTTATCCACTAAAGACAATTGTAAGACCATTTATTTTTAGGACCATTTACAGTGCAACTTTCAGATCCAACCGCATTGACGGCATCAGCTAAACTCCCCCATATTTTCATATTTTTTTTCCTTTTGTTATTAATTCCGGAGGACAAAGTTCCAAATATTTTTTTTTCTAATTTCTACCTCCGATAGTAGCACCTCCAATTCACTTTCTGTACTTTCACTTTCATTTTCGTGCAGCTTCCTTTTCCCACGTGGACTCATTACCATATTTAAATCAGTTTAATTAAGGGAGGAGACTGGGTGGAGTGTTGTGCTCGTGCATGTGCGATCAATTTCACGTGAATCGGGATGTACGAAGAGAATATGCGCGGGATCCTTCGAACGCAGAGATTGATACATCTGGATTTTTTTGTGCGTTCGCACATTCACAGCTTTGTCCGTAAGTGATGTTTCAGTATGAATTCAACGCAAGTCTTAGTACATGAGGCCCCAGGCCTTTACGTCTCATAAATCTGAGACACCACGATGGTCCACCTCTAAAATCCTCAAACTTCATTACGGTGCCAATTGTTTCGGCTTTCAGTCGGATCTCCACAGTTCAAACACCTCGGCTGTCTGCTCTCTGTTGACCCAGTCTTCGAGCTCATATTCTAATTTGGGCCATCTGCTTTTCTTCCCTCTGAAAGCTTTAGTTGTCTTTTTGCACAGAGTCAATTTCTCACGCTGCTGTTTCCAACGTCTTGTCGTCGACTCATTAAGACCAAGCTCCCGTGCAGCAGCTCCATTTCCTTTTCCAAAAGTCAGATCAATCGCCTTCAACTTCAAAGCTGAATCATAAGACTGTATGATGAGGGTGACAAAATGACTACCATAATCAGAATGATAGGAAGTTTGAGCACGCTCGATTTAATCTAAACAGTAAACAAAAAAGTTGTTTGCCCGTAACTCGTTGTTTGCCCTTAACTTCATTGGTCTAATGAAAGCTTCATGCTGCCCAAAAACGGAGCATGTCACAGAATGTGTTTTTCTTTTGGAAATGTTTTCTGGAAAGCGGGAATAAAAAAAAAAATCCATATATTAACCACATCATTGTTTAAGCCGCGAGGTTCAAAGCGTGGAAAAAAGTTGCAGCTTATAGTCCAGAAATGACAATCTCATTGTTTACATTGAAACCTTGATTACCTGAGAGGGTGTTTTCGGTGTTGAGGCCTGATTATCTGTTAGAATAAGAAATTGAAATGATTACATTATGAAAAATATGAACTGATAACAAAGAGTCATTAAGGTAATGTGAGAATAATAAAATACACTATATTTATAACATATAATGATGCTTATAGTATATGATATATATTATAGTATATCTCATTTATACAGATTGATCATACAATTGAGAGAGACAGCAAAATCTAAATGCAGTATGCCCTTTATAGAAAAAAAACTGCAAAATTTAAACAGAATAATTCACTTTTCATTTAACCAATGGAAGAATCATACCGGTCTTCGAGGCCAAGGCGGAAGCTGATGGTGGACCAGCTGCAGCTGCCGCTGATCCTGTCGCTGCTGGTCCCGTGGTTCCTGGAGAAGAGGCCGCTGTAGACACTCCCACAACAGCAGCACACTGTATGGGTGTTCGGGCTGTTGTCACAGATATCCCTGTGCTGGGTGAACTAACTGTCCCTGTTCCACCCGGATACACAGCTCTTGCCAATGACACCGCCGGAGCGGCTGATGTGGAGGAAGACGAAACAACAGTGGCTGCTGCCTTTTGAAGGATGAAGGTGGTAGCAGGGGTAGTCGTCTTTGCCTTATTGATGCTACTAACCGTAGATAATGACGACACTGGTATTAAACCAACACCACCGGCAGCATTAACTAATGCCCCACTCTGCCCGTTTGTCATTGCTAAAGGCAGCTGAATTAAAAGAGGCTGAATAGACACTGACTGGCCCCCTGATGTTACTGGGGTGTTAGTCATGACCCCTGTACCGGGACCAGTCTTTAATAGCAGGGTGCCTGTCTGAGACTGGCCAGGCAAAGAGGTGGATGAGGGAGTAGAGCTTGTTGTTGTGGAGATGATCTGTAGAATGGGTGCAGGGGCGGCTAGAGCGGAGGAGGCTGGCGTAGTCGGTGTGGACAGAGGTTTGGGCTGCGCTGGGATTGCTGAGGAAAGATTTTTTTGCATTGTTCAAATTCACTACCCTTTCGTTATGTTCGTGGATGAAAACATCCACTAAATTAAACTGCTGTAAAAATGTATCAGATAAATATTTTTTCAACATTTTTTTTGCACAAATCTGTTAAATCAACCTCAGTCCTGATCAAAACTACTAAATGTTTTTAAAAAATCCAGGATTTTTACTCTTTAATTGCCAAATTCCTAAATGAGGTCACTGACTTTGGGGGGGAAAAAAACACACAAAATGACTTATTTTCAATATAAAAAATAATTGTGGACTGGATTTTTTTACCTTTTATCACAGTCTTGGACATGTCAAAGATTAGTACTAACATTGGTTTTGATGCATTGTTAGTTTTTGTGCAGCATCAGATTTGAATTTTTTCTCCCTCATTTGTTGTTCGTGGCTGTTTTTGCCCCATTGACTTCCATTATAACCACATTTTTTGATTGCAAAGCCGTGACACCATATAATCATGCATTCTTGATTGTTTGTGGTTTTCCCTGTTGGCAAGAGGTAAAATTTGTAATTGTTACTGTTGACCACCAGGTGGCACCATTAACCCTTTAGATAGGCCTGTGCAAAAAAAAGCTTAGTTTCTGGCTTTTATATGGAGTTTTATGGAGTATAACAGCATATTATAGTGTGTGTGTGTGTGTGTGTCTGAGAGAGAGAGTAAGACCTTTGCGCACTTACCTTGATGTGTCTGAGAAAATCAAAACATGTACCTCAGCTCTCAGAACTACATGGAGTAAACAAAAACAAAGTGTATTTATGCACCTGCTGCCTTTTGATGGTGAGAAGTACAGACGGCCTATGCGTGAAATGCTTGTCTTTTTGTGATGGTAAAGCCAGTTTAAAACCTTAAAATCCTTCAGTGATACACTTTTCCATTTTTTTTCTGTAAAAAATCTACTCTGGATCAGATTTATGAACAATTTATTACGAGCCAAAATGCAACAACAACTTCAAAAGATAGAGGAAGTTTATGATATAAACTTCAGTTGGCTTGAGAAAGCCTAGCCTGAAAGTTAAATTTATTTGTAAAAGCTTAAGTTTTGAAAGTTTACAGATAGATACATGGAAAGAATTAGATCTTGAGCATATATACACTTGTTAGTTATTGCCTTGCGTTGTTTCTAGGCAGTTACTAAGGTGTCGTTATGTTCTTTGATCATAATTTTATCTTTAATCAATTGATGATCAATTTTGCTAGCAAGATTTATTGTTAATTATTTTGTTGCTAGCCAGATTTAGTATGAATTCCGAAGTCATTATAAAAATAAGCGCTATAAATAAACGTAGGCGCTTAGACGGTTATGCGTTGCCGCGAGTCCAGGAGGACGCGCGTTTAAACTTCACTTACCTTCCCTATAGTATCATAGTGCTCAACAGTGAAAAGCCGTTGCCACGTAAAGACGAATGAGAGTCAGATTTCGGCCATATAAGTACATAAATCTTCAAGCAAACACGCTGCAGCGGTTACTTAATAATCGGAAACAATTTCCGTTTGATCATAAACTCTCTCACATAAATCTATTTTAGGAGATTATGATCTCTCTCTCCAGCAGTAATGGCGGCTTTGAAAAGCTTTGAGGCTTTGAATTGCAGCGCTCTGATTCGTTCAATCTTCAGTGTTCTCACTGACAGGGGTGTAATTTTGTGATATTATGTATGTAAAATAGAGAGATTTAACTTACTAATTAAAGTAAAAAAATCGATTGTAGACCTGCAAGTTTTTTTTCAGGATTTAAAAAAAAAAAGTTTGTCCATTGGAATGGACATGTTCAGACATGCTGTATTGAAATGTATTATATCAGGTGTAAAGGCCCAGTCACACAGCGAAAACGCATGAAGAACGCACGAATTACGCACAGATTTTCGTTTCTGCGCGGCGTGTGCGTCATATGCATAATTCGTCGGTGGAACGAATGAGGACCGTCAGTGATTGTAAGTGGATGTGCATCGAAGGTGGTTTGTGCGTGACTGAGTTTTGAACGGTTCAAAAATTTTCCAACGCACAGATGTGCGTTATTCATGAGTCGGCGTGCGTAGTTTATACGTTGAGTATGCGTGATATACGCAGGACACGCGTCGGCCGTCAGTGCTTATGCGTTGGAACTGGTTCGAAAGCGCGCACGTCCACTGACGCCCCACCTTCATATCACGCATGAACCGCGCACCGTGGCGCACGCATCACATTCATTCCACTGACAATGTGGATTCTGAAAGTGCTTGTTCGTGGAACGTTCGCGAAGCGTGTGTGTTTGGACGCGCTCCGTCAGTGATTCATGCATCGGGCGTGCACCGAATGTTCGTGGAATACTTTGGTCAATTTCTCTACGCACAAGCACGTACAAACCCAATCTATGCGTGATTTGTGAGTGATTCGTGCGCGATCGGCTGTGTGACTGGGCCTTAAAGTTGTTATGTCACCACCAGACGGGGTGGATGCTCTATCTAAAATTCAGTTTTCACTTATTTGGTGAAAGTCTATGGAGATTTTATGATTATAATCTTCAGTTTTATCAAAAATCATAAGTCTGATCAGTCTGAAATGATATAGCAACTCAAGTCAGAACAGGTCTGAAGTCTGAGCAGAGTTTAGTGGTTGTAGCTTTAAAGCTCTAGGAGGAGATTTTTTTGAGAATTTTAGGTAAGAATAATAATAATAAGTTTAGATACAATATCACTAAGTTGGCTTTCTCAAGCCAACTTAATAAACTGAACAATGGTGCAAGAGTTGAGGATGGATGGAGAACTAAACAATTAAACTAACTATTTAGAGCGTGTGTGTGTTCAGTCTTTCCAGCAGGACTTGCAGCATGTCACTTGGTGCTCTTTGCAAATGTGTCCACCACAAAAGATGCAAGTGCTGACTGTTCTTTTTTTTTGTCCTGTGCACCAATTGCATGTTCCCCTCTTCACTCCGGAGCTGCTGGTGCCTGCTGGTGTCTGTGGATTTGTGTCTGGAGGGACAGCTGCAGGAGACTGAATCTCTCTCACCAGTGCAGCAGCAACTGGTGCACGAGGGAGGTGCTTTCTCCTCAAAATTGCTGCAGAGACCAGAGAATTTCCCAGCTCTTCTAGGAAAAGCCTTCTCCTAAACCGCTTTGCCTGGTTCCAGGAGGGATCCACATCTGTGAAGATGACATATGCATTATATGCCGAGATGTCCACCATGTTAAAAAACAACGTCTGCGGCCACCGATTGGTCCTCCTTCTGCAGCTGTAGGTGCCGACAACCTACAAAAATAAAAGTATTTTCAAAACACAAACTGTATCTTCTAAATTTATCTCTAACAAGCACATGAAGTCAGTTAAAATTAACAGGAATAGGATGCATGTAGTAACAAATGTGTAATGGTACATACCTTGTCTAGATTGTCGACACCTCCCTTGCAGCGGTTGTAATCTGTGATTATTTCTGGCTTCTTTTTTGGTCCCTCTGTCACCACTGCTTCGCGGTGCCTTGTGCTGATAAGGATCACATTCCTCCCGCATTTCGGAACGTAACTCACAGCCGTGATGTTTTTCGTGAAGGCGAAGACGGCAGAGAGGGGAGGTCGTCCTTTAACCTGCACCAGGTTGGGTGGCAGCTCTGGTTTATTTTTCCTGATCGTCCCGACCAAGGCTATTTTTTTCTGCAGAAGCTCCTGAGCAAGTGAGTAAGAGGTAAAAAAGTTGTCACAAGTGACAGTGACGCCCTGGAGTCCTTCTGTCATCTCCATGACGACACGCTTTCCCTGACCCACCTCTGCAGCATTACCGGTCTTGCCCAGGTAAATATCACACCTCCAGGCATAGGACGTGGCAACATCAGCAGTCACCCAAATTTTTAGCCCATATTTAGCTGGCTTTTTTGGCATGTACTGCCGAAAGCTGCATCGCCCTTTAAATGGCACAAGCTGCTCATCCACTGTGACATCTTTGCCAGGGTTGAATAGGAGGGGAAGGCGATGTGTCCACATTTCCCACAGGGATCTGATGGGGGCAAGCTTGTCCTCTCTATGACGAACTGGTCTCTGCAGCTTGTCGTCAAAACGCAGAGCTCTGCTGATTTCATGGAATCTTGAGAAGGACATGGTGGCTCTGAAAATCGCACGACCACTGCGATCATCCCACAGGCAATGTGTGGACTCCCCTCTGGACCTGTAGACACCGGCCAAAATCAGTAGCCCCATGTAAGCACGGAGATCTGTTGAGTCCACCTCGGTCCAGCTTCTCATTGTGCGGCGCCCATGGAGGTTGGTCATGCTGACAATGAGGTCAACCATCTCCTCCGTAAAAAAAAGATTGAATGTAGAATCCACGTCCTGGACCCTTGCGATGGCATAATGCGTCGGCCCTGGAGTCACGCCTCTGGCAGGCTGAAGAAAGGGAGTTGTCTCCACGTTGGTTGAAAACCACACTTCACCGTTTCTCCCAATCCACCCAGGTCCAGGATCTTCTGAATCCTCCTCGCCTTCAGTGGAAGTTGGAGAGGATGATGAGGGTGCCACAACAAAATCAGGATCTGACTCTCCTGAGTCTGTGGTGTCAGAGGGAGAAGACAATACATCCTGCAGCTCACTGGAGTGGTCAGGCTGCATAATACTTTCTAAAACTTTGGTACAAGTCATGCCCTTTCTCATGTTGCTTGCTGCTCTTATAACCATCAAATGACCAGCAGGATGGCATGCAAGTGTTTAAATGCACTTACCTTGTTTTTGTTTAGTCTGTACTTCTCACCATCAAAAACCAGCAGGTGCATAAATACACTTACTTTGTTTTTGTTTACTCCATGTAGTTCTGAGAGCTGAGGTACGTTTTGATTTTCTCAGACACATCAAGGTAAGTGCGCAAAGGTCTTACTCTCTCAGACACACACACACACACTATAATATGCTGTTATACTCCATAAAACTCCATGTAAAAGCCAGAAACTAAGCTTTTTTTTGCACAGGCCTATCTAAAGGGTTAATGGTGCCACCTGGTGGTCAACAGTAACAATTACAAATTTTACCTCTTGCCAACAGGGAAAACCACAAACAATCAAGAATGCATGATTATATGGTGTCACGGCTTTGCAATCAAAAAATGTGGTTATAATGGAAGTCAATGGGGCAAAAACAGCCACGAACAACAAATGAGGGAGAAAAAATTCAAATCTGATGCTGCACAAAAACTAACAATGCATCAAAACCAATGTTAGTACTAATCTTTAACATGTCCAAGACTGTGATAAAAGGTAAAAAAAAATCCAGTCCACAATTATATTTTATATTGAAAATAAAATAAAATGTCATTTTGTGTGTTTTTTTCCCCAAAGTTAGTGACATCATTTAGGAATTTGGCAATTAAAGAGTAAAAATCCTGGATTTTTTTTAAACATTTAGTAGTTTTGATCAGGACTGAGGTTGATTAACAGATTTGTGCAAAAAAATGTTGAAAAAATATTTATCTGATACTTTTCTGTTACTATGCAAGGACTAAAATAAAAACTAGAATGAATAAAATGTTGTAAGTATTTTATAAAGCTCACCAGTTGAATTAGAACCAGTGGGTGGACTGGACAGTTTAGGATCCACTGTGGTTTTAACAGCACTGTAAAAGAACAGAAATTGTTGAGAAGCATGAAAACTGACAATAGCAAATAAGTGGCAAAAAAAGCATTTCAAATATTATTCACTGTGGTTTTTTTAATTAGAAACAGCAGTAGTGCGTGACCAAGAGTGTGGCTTGAGAATTAGCTCATCTGACAGTTACACTCTCAAAAATAATGGTTCTTTTAAGAACTTGTTCTTAGGGAAACCAAAAATGTTCTTTATGGCATTGCTGCGAAAACGCCCTTTTGGAACATCTTTTTTTAAGAGTGTACTGAGAGTTTGTTCAACCAATGTGGAAAAAAGGATGTTGAGCCCTGCACCTATAGGGGCCATTGACAGAATGCGGTTTTGCATCCCAATGCGTTATGCTAAACTTGTGCTAGTGGGACGTCTTTGACCTGTCAAAGTCTCGTCATGTTCCACTTCCGGGTCCTGTCTGTGTATCCTTCTGTGCTCTCGTTTCAGGGCACAGAAGGTTAATCTGTCTTGTTAGTTGCATCAGCCGTTACCCGTCTCATCTTATATTAAACCCTCTCGTGTTTTCCCTTGTCTTTGTCAGTTGTTGATGTTGCATGTGTGTGGATGCCGTCTCAGTGTTTCTCAGTGTTTGCTCTAAGAGAGAGCCGTTTTGTTTATCATTAAAGTCTTTTGTTTTTTTGTTTTTAAATAAAGTTTCCGTTTGAACCTGTTGCTCCTCGTCCTTCCTCCGCATCGCACACAAGCACCAGTAACAGAACGACTGACTAGGTTAGTTGCCCAAGAAAGACTGAACAGAAGGACCGTCCACTGGAACTCCATACCCAGGAGTTTCTGGACCTAGCGTGCCTGACATACTATCCGAACAACGTGCTCGTGAGCTTCTACCGCGCCGGGCTGAGCGCATCATCCCGGGCACGCATCCCAGCGGGCAGTCCTGAGGGGGGTTTCCCAGCCTACGTGGAGTGGGTGCTAGTGAACAACAGCTCTCCGTTTACCATCGGCCCGGCAGAGGACGCCGTCAGCCCCACTCCACAGCCTGTGACCGAGTCATTGCTCCCAAGCCCTATGACTGAGTCAGCGCTCCCGAGTCCCACAACCAAAGGAAAGCATCAGGAAACGTTGAAAGAGGAAGAGGGGGACTTCCTCCTCGCCCTGCCGGCGCCCCGTGAACTCTGCCTTGAGCCACTTGCCCTTGCACCACCTAGACCCAATCCTGACGGCATCCGTGGGAGGCCCCTCAAATTTTTTTTTGGGGGGGGGAGGGTAAGAGCGAGACCTTGAGGGTGGGTGGGGCAAAGGAGGCGGAGACTCTGGGGAAAACCAGACAAGCCCCTCTGCCTGGCCCCACCTGCACCACCCTGGTCCTCCGTAGTCCCTGTCCCACCCTGGAGTCCATCCGGACTGTATACCGTTCTCCAGGGTGCCCTCCCTCCAACATGTGTTCTGATGTCATGTTTGTCTTGTCGTCCTCCTTCTGTTCCCCCTCACTTCCCTCTGCTAGGCGTCAATCTTCCTTGCGGGAGGGGGCGTTCTGTCACAGTCTTGTGTTGTTGTCAGTCTTGTCATGTTCCACTTCTGGGTCCTGTCTGTGTATCCTTCTGTGCCCTTGTTTCACCCGTCTTGTTAATCACTTATCTTGTTAGTCGCGTCAGCTGTTACCTGTCTCGTCTTTTATAAAACCCTCTTGTTTACCCTTGTCTTTGTCAATCGATGACTTTGCATGTGTGTGGATGCCATATCAGTGTTTGAGAGCTTAACGGCTCCGAACTTAGAGAGCAGTTTTGTTTATCATTAAAGTATTTTGTTTTTCAGTTTTCAATAAAGTAAGTTTCCGTTTGAACCTGTTGGTCCTCGTCCTTCCTCTGCATCGCACACCAGCACCAGTAACATGACCATTGAGTTCACGTTTTTCAACACAAAAACACATTGAATGGCCCCTTAGAAGGACTGAAAGACTTGGGCCCATTAGAGCAGTGTAGGTTAGAATATAAATGATAATAAAGAAGATTGCAATATCTTGTTATAGAGCAAGGGTAGCATGATCTTGTCAAGATGAATAGTTATGCGTTTACCGTTGCGGTGTACTCATGTTGGTTGCATTGCTGGCCTGAGCAGAGGCAGCATGAACCTGATTAATGGAAAACAGAATTTTACCTTAGAATTACACTTTACATTTTACCTGCAGACAAACACTAAATGTTCATTTATAGATGAGGACCAGTCTTTATTCCACAATAACTGAAGAAAAATCAGTTTTATTAGAGACTCACACGCTTACCTCTTGAGTTCTCTTTGAGTTCTCTGAGGCCTGATTAGCAGCACCAAACTTTTTGGCTAGGCGGGAAATCTTAGCCTAAAGTTAAATCACAGTTTTATTGATGTTATGTGTCAAGCATGATAATATTTTCAAAATGATATACTGAGATTGAGCAAAGTATTCATATGTATATTGCACTCTGTGGTTTAATCTGATTAAAAGCATCAAAAGAGAGACAAACCTGTTTCTATTTGATGCACAATAGCAATAATTCTTATTCTGGAGAAAACTTCAAAACTCACCTGTAGTGTGTTGATGTGCTGCAGAGCATTCTGTTGTTTGGTTGCATTGTCAATCTTTTCCACTCTCTCTTTCAGCTCTTTTAAGCTTCGGTCAAATACTGTCAACTGCAGCACTCGTAACCGTTCCTCGACTAACTGCTGAACCATCTAATAGGAAGGGAGACAAGAAATGTAATTAATCTCTTAAGTCTTCCAAAATAGAAAAGAATGAGACTTTCTAGACCAGGGGTCGCCAACATGGTGCCCGCGGGCACCAGGTCGCCCCCAAGGACCACATGAGTCGCCCGCGGGCCTGTTCTAAAAATAGCTCTAGTGTGCCGTGAGAGATCGTCAGGTGTGCCGCGGAAAATTATTCAATTTCACCTAATTTTTCTAAAAAAAAAAACACACATTTTGAGCGACTGCAAGCGTCAATGGTGCGCGTCTGTTGTGATGTTACGTCTGACACCGACGCTCCGAAGTTTGCTTCAAACTCGAACGGGCTTTGCAATGAACCACTGCTTCTGAGCTTGTATCATTACGTCACTAGTCACGTGAAAATGACGTTTGAAGCAAACACACTGCTTCACTCCGGCAGTGAACCACCTGACTGCTCTGACAGCTCGATCAGTGTTGACGGGTTTCAAACCTGGCGGCTGTATTTCTTATAAAAGTGAAACCAAACCGTGGGTTGTAGTAGATGGTGTTTGCATTTGCGTTATTGATGAGGAGAGTGGATTGAGTTTATTTCAGTGTTGTATATTCAAAGCAATATATCCTCATTTATATCAGCTTTCTAAACTGTTTTTGTGTACACCTGCATCTGTTCCATGCGAGAGAATGTTCTCTAAAGCTGGCGAAATAGTAAAAAAGAAAAAGACAAATCACCTTTCTCCAAAGACTGGAGAAAATATTTTTTCTGAATAAAAACCATACCATTTCATGAACACTCACGTTATTTTTTAACATCTTCGGTTGGTGGTATGCCTTGTGATTTTATTCAATGAAAATATGTACCGTGGCTCAAAAAAGGTTGAAAAACACTGGATTACAGGACAGACATGGTGCAACGTAGTGCATGATTTGTTAAAAATTGTTAGTGGCTGGTAAAAATCTTATAGAAGTGATCATTTGAAAATGTAAATACTTGCAGAGATTTAGAGAAATAAAGTGTTGCATATTGATAGGTTTCCTACCTTGTATAATTATTGTGAGAAATCATTAACATGATCAGTGTCTTCACATAGATGAATATCATTAATTATTAATAATGACATATAATTAAAGGTAAATTCAGCAAATTTGATATTTCGGAAGTGTGTATCAAACTGGTAGCCCTTTGCATTAATCGGTATCCAAGAAGTAGCCCTCAGTTTCAAAAAGGTTGGCGACCCCTGTTCTAGACTATCACTCCTATGTTTATCGTGAACGTTATCCTTTATTACAGATAATTTTCAAACTTCCAAAAGAATGGCCTAGTGTGATGAAACTTGTAATCTAAAGCATCTAATTCCGAAACATGCTCAGATTAAGCAATCACAACCCTGGTCCAGCCAACCAATCAGAGCACAAAGCACTTTTCAGAAAGAGGGGCTTCAAAGAGACCAGAACTAAACAAAGTATTGTAAGCTTAAGCTGATTGTAGAGACCATTGTCACCAATGGTCTCCATGATCAACTTAGGCTTACGATGGTTTTGAGAAATGCAGCCCACAGCGTTACTGACAGACTGGGAAAAGAGGTGCTGCCAGAATTAAAAAAAGTATATATATAAATCAGGTTAGGTTCCAGTACAGGTTTGTAACGATATGGGTGCAGAAATTATGATAGAAAGTAAATTTTTTGGTATCCCTCTAAGACTCATTTACACATTTATCAGTACGAAAGAATGCTTGGTAAGCAACTACAATCCTAAAGACGCGGTACACAGATATTAGGTAATTAAAATAACAAACCTTCTCCAGTTTATGCCGGCTCCCCGCATTGCCTGTGATTTTCAGCTCCAGCTGAGCCTCCAATTCCTCACCCTCAAGCCTTGCTCGTTTTCCATCTCTCTCCTCAATTTCATCATCATCTTCATCTTTTTCTTCAGACAAAGATGAAGACAAAGGTCTCTTTGTACCAGCAGGGGAGCTGTTGTCTGCTGTTAAGTAGAGGCAGAAGGGTTTAGGTTTAAAGATAGTGTCCGCAACTATTAAAACCGTGCTATAAGTGTAAAGAATGTCACCTCAAAGGCTAAACTTTATGTCAACACTTAGGTAGGAAAGTCAAAATTGTTTGATCACTTGAGACTCAAAGAAAATAAGCTTAACCAAGAATAAATTTATCATCCAAACCGGTTTTACTTTTTCTACTGTAAAGCACAAAATACATTGAAAAATGTTGCAGCTTTTTTTGTCAACACAATAGTCAAATGTTGTTACCTTGACTTTCACTGCATGACAAAAACCATACAATTCAAAAATTTGTGTTCCACAGAAGTCAAACATTATTGTAAAGACGCAAGAGTGAGTAAATGTCAACAATTTGAATTTGATAAACTATCCCTTTAATTAATCCGATTGAAAAGTAATTAATCTTCTCAGGATTTAAAAGTGTTCTTAAGTATTAAAATGAGTGACTTTTTACAGTCTCTGCAAATAAATTGTATGGGAATGCAAGATTGACAAAGCTCTCACCACCCCGAAATTAGAGATTGACCAGTAGTTTGCAGGCAGGTTGAGTTTCTAGACATTCTCACCTCCTGCATTTTCAGAAGTGCTTTTTTCTTCTTTTTGGTCCTCTTTCTCAGAATCTACATTCATCTTCTCCTCACTACTTTCTTTATTTTCATCTTTGTCTGCTTGGATTTCATCCTCTTCGCTCAAGCACAGAAATCCTTCCTTAACTTCTGGATCACAGTTTAACCCAGATGGAGAAGCAGAGAGAGAAGAGGAGGAACTTTTATTGCTTAGCTCCCTTTTCTCTTCTGTGGCCACAAGGGGGTCGTCCATATCCATAGAAGGTGAGGTAGCCTGTGCAATGGGTGGAGAGGGGGATCGAGAGATAGATGGAGAAGGGGAACAGCGAGCTGAATCCGGGGCAGGTGACATAAAGTCGGTTTCTTTATGATCCAGGTCTTTCTCCTTTACTTTCTCTTTCTCCTTCTCGGTATGAGTGCCATTCACCAGCGGAGTCAAAGGTTGTGATGAAGAAGATGGGAAAGAGGTGGAGCTGGAGGTGCTGGTTGTCAGGGTGTTGTGCAGAGCTTCCAGTTGTTGCCGATCGCTCATCTTCATAGTTTTTCGTGCACGGAAGATTTTCTTCTGAGGTTCCTCAGGTACAGCTACTTCCATTTTTCACCTGCGGAACAGGAGGAGGATTTGGTCAAACAAGCGTTTTATATCTTAAACAGGCTAGTTATCAAAATTTGCAGTACTCAACACATCTGATTAATCTGACCAAGTACAAGTGCCTTTACTGAAAATCAACCACAAGGTGTCACTATCATTCATCTAAAAGCCATTTCCTGCTGTTCTAGAATTTTCTATTGATCTCGATCACAATACCTTCTTTTAACTGTAACAAAACCGTAACCATAACCTGGACTAAGATTTTGACTAGTTTAGATGATAATTCATCCAAAGTAAACATACTAAACTGTTCAGACCCGTTTAACCATACTATCAGTCTGAGCTGAAGCACCTCCCTGATTAGAAAGTCCACAAAACCACCAGAAATCTTTTGTGAAAACAGTTACCTAACAAAAACCAAAAACCTTGCTTAGTTCAATTGACATAACTAGCATGTTGGTAGGGCCGTAACAGCCAGCAGTGCATCTGATTTCAGAATACTAAGAGGGAGAGCAGACTTTGTTTCCTCCCCCTTAACTTGATTGGTGCAAATCTAAACCAATAAGAGCAGCACACTACAGAATCTGCTAGCGACAAGAGTTCATTATATAATGCAGATTTTCAAAGCTACAATCGTACTCAAACTAGACTCGTACTTCTGTCTCCGTGTTAATCACCACCAAAACAACAAAGCTAGAGTTTATCTTACCAGGCTTCTGTAATGTCTCGTACTTTCCTGTTCATGGAGTAGGCAGCCAGTCGCTTGAGGATCCTAAAATAAAGACAATTGAAATATTAAGTTTAAAATGAAGCTAAAAATTGTTTCGCTCATATTCTAATTCGTTTCATGCAAAAGTTAGTTCTCTTCAACTTATAACCAGAACTAAACATTCTTTAGTCTCCTTTTTAGAAAAGCTCCCTCATGTTTCAATTAATAAGTTAATTAAAATGATTTTTAAAAAAAAAGATTAATTAAAATGCTACGTAATCATAACCCAGTAGTTCTAACATAACAGGTGAGCACTGGCATTCTCTCTACATGATTATCTAGTAATCTAGTTGACACACTTCCTTAGTTCTACACATGGATTACAATCCATGCTGAATCTGTAGCCAAATGTTATGACAAAGGCCACATACAGTAAACTCGATGCAAGCGGTGCAAAAATAACATAGATCTTCAGAAAAAAAGAACTTGAGGAAACAGGTAACGAATCAAAGCAGGTGACATCCTGTAATTAAAGTAGATGCTTACCAATACTACACAATTTAAAAACTAATTACAATCAGATTAAATACTAAACCCTATTTGCAATTTAGAAAGACTGAATTTTGAAAATGGTGTTACTTTATCAATACAACTGTTCAATACTTGTGAAATTAACTCCTCTTAGCCAACATTTATAAACAATCAAAATACTATAATCCTCAAAATATTAAAAATTTCCTGTATTTTCCAATAACACCATGAATAGGAGTTTAACAAGTTTCTAGCACTGAAATTTACTTGCTATTAGCATCAATGCACCTTGATGGATTCAAAAAATGCATTTGTCTTGACTTTTTTAAAGCTTAACATCAGCTTACGGTATTCCTTTTCTGTGTTTACAACACATCCCATATAAAATATCTTGTCAAATCCACAGGACACCGTATTGCTGCTGCGCTGCTACATTAGCAATCATCATCCTGGCAGGTGTGAATGACGCGGCTTACACCATTTGCAAAACCTTTAACTTCCTGCCAACAGCGATTCCTCCAAGTTCTGGTGTCCATGACTACCACGAAAAATAATTTTCATAATAAAATAATCAGCTTTGACTATTTTTCCATCATAAACACTAAAATTAGTCAGGAGCAAGACAGGTAACAAGGTTATACAAGACACAAATGAGGGCGTCAAGCAAGCTGACAACAGATATCCATAAGGAACACTAAAAAACAATGTCAACCCAAATCCCACTGGCACCCCACAAATGCCTGACAAAAACTAAACGGTAATAAAGTGCATCTCTGAATTCCTCCATATCCGAAGCTTAATGCCACAGAAACTCACTCATTTTATAAAACTGGCTGCTAGCTTCAGGGAAGATTGTTCTAATGTTGATCACCACGCACAGCTTCACTGCGGCCCTCCCCCATCCCTACTGTAAACATAGACACTGAGGTTCCCGCTCATTGCAAAATGGTCGCCAGAGCTGCGGTGTAAAGCCAGGCTCAATTCTACAGTACTCCTCCTCCTGAGGCTCAGGTCTGAATATATAAATCCCGTTCAAACCAAGCAAATTTCAGCGATAAAACCCCTTGTGCACTGCTGATAAAAAATAAAAACTGTGTTCGCAAAATAGCCAAACAACCATTTCATCTTGAAAATCGTTTCAAGGTAGATGCCTGCAATAATTTCTATGGTAAGCTGACAAATTTTTTTTTGCTATATCTAAAATAAGCAAATCACTAATATTCCATTAGGCCTTAAATATCAAAAGATCGCAAAGAACTTGCGTTCGTTTACGAATTGGCTACGATTATGCGAAAGCATGAAAATCCGTCTAGAATTAGTCTTAAAACAAACATCTGCCAAAATCTCCTATTAATCTAACAAGTAAAACAAAACTAAATTTGAATGCGAAAAAAGTCAAGTCCTCAAGAACCAAAAAAGCTATAAAAAACAACCTTGGAGGTTTAGTCTTCAGGAGTAGGCCTTGATTAGCAGTGAGCGCAAAAACGGCAGCATGCCTAGTTTCCAACTAGCTCAAAGCGCACACAACACATAAAAGAGGAACAGAGAGAGACAGAGAGAACGGGAGGGGGAAGGGATCTCGTGTGGAGAGGCGGAGCACATTCTTTGTAAGGTGTTGGCTGTAACTAGAACAGAAAAACAGTGTAGCTACACACAATTGAAGCGGTACAACCAACAAGACAGCGTTATATGGAACAAAAGGTCACTTCTGTGACACATCTGTGAGAGGATATAAGACCTCATAAAATCTCACTGATTGACCAGCAGTACTCTAAAACCTGCGTCTGCTCCAAAATAAGACAGTCACACAAATACCTTTAGGAAAGACAGGAAAATAAATAATAAAAAGGAAAAAAACAGCAGCAGCAAGAAAGAAAAACTGCCATAAGCTGTAAAGCAAAAAACCAGACCCCTCCCCCACAGCTGCAGGCACAGAGAAAACAGGGTGGAAAATTACTGCGATGTGGATCGTCCCATTTCAACACAAGAGGGGTGGCTCACGTGCACCGCTATGTGTCAACAAGAGGGAGCACAGCAAAACAGAATCTGCTCTGCATTTTAAAAGTACAGCAAGTGACAGTTTGCCAATATGCCTTCTGTTCCCCAAAGTCCATATTTTTTAACAAATAACTCTAAAGCGTTCATCTTAATACAGGACAAAAATCTTTTGACAGTAGCTTGGCCATTGCACAAAAGCAGGTTTCTAACAAGGTAAAAGGTCAACATACTGCCATAATCATATTGACAAATTGAGCTATGGTCACTATTTTCAAAGTGTGATGCAGGCAATTAAGTATATTTATATTTCATGCCTTTTGACTATTACCACTTGGTCACATGGACTCATTCTCAGCTCATGAACATTTTTCACACATTTTTGCAAAAATGGATCTTTCACGACTATGCGAAATCAAATCTTAACTTAAATCTTAACTATCAAGAAAACAAAATATCTATAGTTATTTTTAAAGGCAAGGGGAAACAAACCTCCAATTTTCTATTCACCATTTTCCTAGAAAAGGGTAAATTGATAAACTACCCTGACTAAATGTCACTCAACAACTACATTTAGTTAGGCAAAGCAGTTAGTGCATGTGTTCTGACACATTCAACTAAATTGTTCATTACAGAAATACAAGCACTAATCCGGCTCATGACATTTTCCGAATTTATCCCCTTCCTCTTCTCCCCATCCTTTCCTGCCATCTCTCTACTGTGCCTATAAATAAGTGCAAAAAGGGCACAAAAATCCCTACATTCAGTTCATGACAACAAAACAGAGGACCTTCCTTATCAAAAACGAATCGATTCTAGTTTAGTTGGCTGATATTTCTGCTGTCAACAAAAAAACAAGCCTAATGACGTTTATGTTGCAACTCATTGAGTCCCCAGCAGAGAGTAAATACTGATTAATATTCACATACTCAGAGGTTTGACACTTTCCTAACCAGACGTGACATGACCAAAGATCTCTTCCACATTAATCTGCGCTCCTATCATAGCCATAACATGAAGCGGCACTGCATTTTGCCCATCTCACGGTTTCCATTTTAGTGCATAACATCGGGTAGCCTCACCCACTTTCAGAAACATCAGATGTGACAAATCCCTGTATTCAAAAAGATATTAAGATAAATGGTGCAGCCTGGAAACACAAAAGTCATGAAAATACAAGGTCTGTGTTCTTAGATTGATGCAGTTTCAGCAGTAGTGCTCAAATACAGTGCAAATGCAAGAGAATGTGAAAATTGAAAATCACATGTGGTTTTCAAATGTGATTTGAGTCGCAAAGAATTTTTAATTTCTGAGTCGATAGAAAGATCACTTGCCGCTGAAATCTATTTGCGCCACATCTGGTTTAGACACATGTCTGTCAAGCAGCACTGAGCTTGTCCCTTACGTGCAAATATATTCGCCGGCATCCACAAATCAATAAACATGCATAAATCCACAGTTAACCTAATACTTCTCAGGCGCATCTCATGATTGTGAGAGAATCCAAGCACATCTAACAGTCTGATATTATATATGATTTCCTGTAGCTCAAATAGTAGACTGTGGCGGTTGCAAGACCAAGGTCAGGGGCTCTATTTTCAAGGGAAAGCAAGAACTGATCTTGAATGCAATGCAAGTCGCTTTGAATAAAAGAGTCTGCCAAATGCATAAACGTAAATATCAAGTGTGAATAGAAGGAAAAGAGTTCTCTGCTGGAACTCTACCACGCCATACAAAGTTGCTTTCGAAATGTTGATTTCCACACCAGAAAACAGTAGTCCTTGCTTTTTCTTAAATAAACTTTAGACGCCTAGGAAAAGCATTCCATGCAACTGTGCAGAGAGAAACTACACAAAGAAAGGTGTAAAATGGTAAAGAAGTTGCATTATAGTGGGAGTGAAACTCATGCAATGAGAACGCTCCCTCCCCCCCACTGCTGAAGAATGTGCAGTAAAAACGGTAAACAAGTATAAAAAAAAACAAGAGACAGATCCTACGATAACTAAACGCAGGGGTGTGGAAATTTGTATACAAGGAAAACTGTGATAAAAATCCATATAAAAAGGCCTTGAAGGAGCCTTTTTTAATCTGACAAAATTGAAACTCCTTTTTTTAATATAGAGGAAGTGTGGTGCCTTCCTCTGTACAGTCCCATGGGAATAATATATATTTTAAAAATGAGAAAAATACAGCAGCTATGATGAGAACAATAAAGAAATTGTATGCCATCATTCTAACGTATTCGTGATCTCTATGGTTTAGCAGTAACGTTGTTTTACAACGCTTTAACTATTCTGGTCTATTTTCAAATTTCGCTTTATAGCACTGTTAATATTGTTAGGAACAAGATTACTAACTTTTGTTTTATTCAAACTAAATTAGACTATTTGTAATTGTGGAATTTAAAACAAAAAATTTTTTAAAGTCACTATTTCGAAAACCGAATATTATTAGAGCTGAGACAGTCGTTTTACAAGGACTCTTGTGCCACCAAACTACATTTAATCGTTTTCTGTGGCAGAAGAAGATAAAGCATCAGTTACAGACCTTAATTTCAGCCTTTTATTCTCATGTCGCATTAGTGCCAAATAAATTCCCTTTGTTAATACATGAAAAAGGGGATTTTATTCAGACCAAAATCACGTTATTGGGAATTCCTAACACTAAGCTGAGAATTCCCCATAGAGAATATGGCGGAAGTACAAGTGCATATGACCAGCAATAGATATAATACTTAAACATTGATGGCCAAGGGTAAAAGAAGAACATTACCACAATTCTAACATTTCTTAAAAACCCTCTAACACAACAACTGTTTGTATGAAAACAGCTTTCCTTTTATGCGCAGTCAGCTAACAACAGGCAAGAACAAGCTGAAACCAGTTGAGGCGATCTCATAGATCTCTCTCATGTGCCTAAAAACACTTGGAGGTTTCTGCTAAAGCAATTAGACTAACTATTTTTTGTCAATTTTATTTTAGAAATTGACTTATTTTATATATCCCATTTCAAATTTGCTTATAGTCTGACCAATAACAGTTTCAAAACCCCACAAAACTGCCATACATGTGCATGAAATAAAAAATATTTCAGGCACTAGAGCTTAAACTCCTACTAGAGTGACAGGAATCAACCACGGCACAACAGTAAACCGTGCACACACTGCAGCTACCACCAAGAGCTGGAATTACAGCGGCGTCTCTTTAAGAGCCCCTCCCACACTCTGCCATTTCATGCTAGTAGCTCTGCAATAACACAAAATGGCCACCAGCTCAGCTCCTGGCAAGCCAAACAACCACACTATCCATGTGACTGAAACAGGAATAGATCTGATTTCACAAGTTGTCTAATTTCATTTAGCCAACTTGAATGAAGCATGCGTCTGACTCTCTGGTTCCTAACGTCTGATTCCTCCCAGCAGTTGATTCTCTTTGTGTAAAGGCGGCGCTTTCAAATCATCCTCTTGAAGGTTGTGATGCATCAAGTGTCTTCAATCAATCACACCTTTGGATCCCACAAAATAACCTGCTATATGCCTTGTGTCTTCTTCTGCGTCATTTGGACAGCGCAATGGCATTTAAATTGACGCATCATGTGCGTGTCGCTCCACTGAGCCATGTGATCATCAGTCCTGGTGCTTCATCCTGGTGTTTTACGCCGTCATAGGTACTCTTCAATCCATGTTCCTCATCTTCAACACCTTGTGCGTGATGAGTCAGTTCAACATCTCTGGCTAAGTAATCCACTTCTTTTAGTTAAATACACTTTGCATTGTTAACAGAAAAGGCCTATGTTAGCTCTACCACAAAGGTGCTCAATCCTACCGGAAATTTAACTTTGTGCAGATTTGATTTTTAAGATCGTGTTTGGCTCCTAAAAAGGACCATCTAATCAAGCACCTCAGGATCACCTGTAAGTTACCACAGGTGAGGTAAACGAGGATTGAAATTAAATTCAGATGAAAGGAAAATCTCAGGACTGAGTAATTTCTAAACCACATTATATCTACCAAAGCAAACTTGTTAAGAACCAAAATACATTTTAAGCAATGTTAGACACCGTTGTCACATTACGTAGCCAATGTTTTTACTTTTAAAAATGCCCGCATTTTCCACTAACGGTAAAAACAAAAAAAAATAAAAATCGCAAGCACATGTCTTACTACGATTAAACCACATACATTTAGTGCAATCTAGTAAAATAAACCACACATTTGTACAAGGACTCTAATAAAAAGAAACAAGTGCAGGAAGACAGAGAGCTGTGACCTTACACTGCTATCCTCAAATGCAGGCCACCTTCTGCTAGGAGGAGAAATTTGCGAGCGTGACTAGCCTTCCTGCGATCAAACGCCTAGCAGTAAAACTGAGCAGAGATGGGGGAGGGGCAGGGCTAGGGCTGTACCATGAACTTTACAGGGGTGCTACTATTATTCATTTTAATAAGTATTAAACACAGTAATATACAATATTTGATACTGACAAATGAGCTGTACTATGTACACACACATAACTGCACAGGGGATAAAAGCATTGCTCTCTTAAAAATACATTTATGCAGGTTATACTTTTAGACATTTCTTACCAAATTAAATAAAATGTGGACAGAATTAAACATGTTAGACATAACTGAAATAGAGAACTGTTAAATATAAATTAAGTCTTAACATATAAAACTAGAGCACAGTCAGTCACACTGCAGTGTAACTCCACCCTCTTGCTGCAAAGTACCTCGGCAGAGCAGACAATGGAAAATTACTGGAGAGTTCAGGGCATACCATCAGAAGGACCAAGAGGGGGAGACACTCTTAACGTGGACGTTACAACGGTTCGAGTTCCAAACAGACATTAATTTCAGGCCTTTTCCATCTGGAGTCCAACTAATCGAGGCGTCTGATATGTCTGCCAAACAGCAGAGGTGTTCCAATCAGAGCTAGCATTAAGCGCATATAAAGGCAGATGCAGATATTTTTTTAATCTAAATATTCAAGTAATTTGGGATATGAATCTGTAATACAGAGGTTCTCAAACACTGCCCATGATTAGTCGTGAGGGAACACAAGCATGTCTAGTCACATTACCTCAAGGAGCACACAAAGGAGTAGACTATATGGAAGGGGGAGGGTGGGCACATGTTGAACTCTTCCATGTTTACAGTCGTCTTTAAAACACGTTGACTTCTACACTAGAAAAATACTACGACATCTCATAGGTCCTAACTTTTACTCCTTTGAAAGACAGCAAGAAACAACCGTCCTCAGTAGTTATCAAGACCCTGCCATGACTGAACAAGCCAAGCTCTACAAAACTGCAGGCTTTCCATTAAATTATGCATTGCGAAAAACTGAAGCATAGAGTGAAAAAAATAAGCAAAAGGATGACATTTTAGTGGGGATTAAAAAAGAAACAGACTCTCACATCCCCACTACTGCAGATCGTGTAGGGAAAAAAAAGAAAACCAAAAAACGGTAGACAGATGAATAGACAGGGAATGTACTACTACGAAAAAGAGGGGTGTGAAAATTCCTATTCCTTTGCATACAAGAAAGAATGTGCTAAATCTGCCTAAATTAACATGAAATCACCGTTATAGTGTGTTGTTGCATTTACAGATCTAAAAGCTTATTCAACCAAGGACTACACTTCATATCTAAACAGCTTGAGATTTGATTCGTGTACCACTGGCTTTCAATGCAGAGAACACACTCAAACTGATTTCACTAATGTGAATTCACAAATGGCAATAAGTCTTCATTTGAAATCTCTACCCAAATGTACATTCATATTAGCAAGATTTTCATTCTTCATACAAGTTCAGGATATAGTGTATCCAATAGCTTGGTGCTTTTTTTATTTCTCTGGATGAAAGCCCACATGCTTATTTTACCCTACACAGATTTGTCCGCACCGCTAATCAGAGACTACAACACGCTGCTGCTGAATCTACAGCACCGCGCGGCAAGAGAAATTAGTTGTGACCTGTGAATTCACAGTGTGAAGTGAACGTGATGTGAAAGACCAAGAACTACGATATAATTCGAATAGGAGAAAGAGACTAAATAAACATTGCTGCATTGTTCTCGCTGGCTGCACACAACATAAGACAAACATTGCAAACATTGTAGTCCAATTTGTGAACAAATAACTATGGGCTGGTTCTTTGTATTGAATCATACATTTGTTTCAAACTTGAGTTATCAGGTTGAATCAGTCTAATGACTCAGTCGATGAATTAACATCTGACTCACTGTCAGAGTTACTGTCATGTCCAACTCAAAGAACGGTGGTATTGACGAAGACTTCACATGACATACAATAGCAGGCTCTGTGTAGGCATCTCACTTCTAGTATATGTAACTGAAGCAGATACCAGCTAACTCACTGACTAGTACTGTTTATTAGCTAGGTGATTGCAATTTAAGTCAATGTTGTAGTCAAAACATAAATATTGAAATCTTGACTTTTGAAAATTCGCCAGGGGAGATAGTTATATTTTTTATGTATATTCATTATTTTAATGTTATCTTTTTTTCTGCAAAACCACATTATTTTTTGCTCAATGTGCTGATAAGAAAGAGACACTGGGACAAAAACATTTATGATTAATAAAATAAAAAAAAATCATCAAACTATGGGAGTGCGCAGGCCTAATCTTTCTGCTTAACAACAACTACTTTTGGTGTTATATTTCCACGGTTTTATTGTCCCTAGGAAAAAATGAAAAGACTGCCGAAATGATGACCAAAGAACAAGACAAAATTGTGTTGATACATAATTTTGTCTTGTTGCAAAAGTTCGTGAGGAAATAAGAGTGTCATAACCATACATTTTTAAATTTATGGAGAATATTGGTAATTATTGGTCTCTATTTAGGATTACATTAGACAAAATATTTAATTTACAGCTTTATTCTCATATGTTTTCGGAATTCAGCATTGTGGGACTGCTAATATTCTTGGCTCCTTAGTCTACATTTGTGATTATATCGTTTAAAATCCTGAGTCGCATTCAACAAAACAGCTTTTAAAACGAAGAAATCAAAGTATAATGCAAATGTTGTGGTATTTGCAAATTGGCAATAAAAACAGACAATGTATATTTTTAAAGAAATTCCTTAAATGCAAATTCTTAAATTCTAATCAAAACAGATTCATAAAACTGCAAAATTACAATGACAGCATTACAAACTTATTTGCTGCAAACATGAAAAACAAAAAGATATGCCAAGACCCTCCCCCACAGCTGACAGAGCAGAAGACCAAATGGAATATACCATTTTCTAATTTGTAGGGAAGCACATGGTGAAGCTAAACCATGCCAAAATAAAATGCAAGGATGTATTAGTGGGATTCTAGTTAAATGGATCCAAACATGACCTGCATACATCTTAAAATCTAGTAATTAAATGACTACCTTTAGGAAAGCAAAAAATAAACTGCAATGCTGCTGTATGTGCAACCAGCTAATTACAGACACGACCGGCAGAAACCGGTTGAATCCAGTTGAGACTGGCTTAGCTGTGGGTCACAGATCTGTTTATGTGTCAGTCATTGTTCCTGGTAACATACACCAACTAACCATGGGATCAAGTTACCAGATTTAATTTTTTATAATGAATTGATCTAGAATTTCCTTGTTGTGAGAGTTATGAACTATTACTTTGAAAGAAAAAAAAAAAGATTAAAGATTATCAAACAAGTGAATGAGATGAATCATTTCACACACTGAAGCCTAAACTGGAACCAAACTCGGCACGACAACAGTAAACCGTGCAGAGGCTGCAGCAAACCATGTAGAGCCAGATGTAGAGCGAAGTCTCTTTAAAAGCCCCTCCCCCATTCTGCCATTTCATACTAGTAGCTCTGCAATAACACAAAATGGCCACCAGCTCAGTGGCTTGCTCTGCAATAACACAAAATGGCCACCAGCTCAGTGGCTGATAAAGCCACTGCAGTTGCACAAATCATGTCAATTAAACAGGAAAAAATGACTAAATTAATATTTAGGTCTCTGTTTCAAGGCCGTCTCACGTAGTGTCTAGCTTGCATGTAGCATGTTTCTTCACGTCTGCCGTTCCTTGCGCCAAGGTACGTCCAGCAGTTCAGCCACACAGGAGTCAGCTAAAATTGTTGTCTTCTAATCTTGCTGCATCATCAGGACCGTACTACAACTACAGAGAGCGGAGTGTGTCCAGTTATTCATTTGGTCATTCCACCAGCAACCTTGTGTGGTAAAGGTGCTCTTCTGGATCACATAGATGGTTTCCACCATGCATCCTGTGACTCCTCTGATCCATCTGATCATACTTCAGTCTTGTGGCACTGCTTCATACTTTTACATTGGAGCACATTTAAAGGGTTTCCTCTACAACTCAACGAGTGGCACAATAGCAGCTATGTCTCTGGACATTAACTGCTCTGTTTTATAGATAAATGCAGGTCAGGAAGTATCGGAAATATTGTTAACAGAAAAGGCCACAAACATGTACTAACATGTTGTCTACACAGGGCATGTCACATCAAAACTTAATCCCCCACCTTCTGATCAACAAATCAGTCTACATTGGAAACACCTGCCGCTTTCAGTTGACAGTTAACGCCCCGTTTTTATGCATGCCTAGCAACACCGCTACCCCAGTCACTTTTTACCCAGTCCAACTGGTATAAAACTATTCATTAATATGAGTTTAAATTTTATATTTAAATAACTTAAGTTCTGAACCTTTTCTCAAAGCCAGCTGGATTGATTTCTCTGGTCTGTAGTTTGGGCTGGTCTCTCTCTTTCTCAATATAGTTGAACGATTACTGACAATGTACAATTTAAAAAAGAAAACAGCTCAAGCCAAATATTATAATCAATTATTTTCATTGTAAGGAGTTTTTAGTTTATCATCATGTTACTATATTATAATCTAGTCCCAAGTTCACACTTGATTGGGCCTGAGATTTTTTTGTGACATGCCACTTTACATCTTTCAGTAGAGAAGCTGTATCACAAGGATACTCAATCTTTTGTGTAAACTAAAGTTTACGTAGGCCTCTAAACAAGCACACAAGGAATCTAATTAAGGTCCACAGGAATCTTGTAAATGACCAGCAGGTGCGCTAAGGTAGGATTGAAACTCTCCAGGAGCAGAATTGAGTACACCTGAAAGGCATGTCTATCAAAATGAACAGAATGAAAACAAAATCAACTGCTTTTAGTATATTAGCATAGTCAATACATCATGTGACACAGCTAAAGAAAAATGGTTACCACTTTCATGCTAATGCGAAAATAAATAGAAAGCACCCCCACTCAATGCGTTATTACATTTAGTTAATTCAATATATGTTAAATAGTTAATAGTTTCATACTTTCAAAGAAAGAGACTAATGAAAGTACAAACAAGTAAACAAGTGCAGGAAGACAGAGAGCTGTGACCTTACTCACTATCCTCAAATGCAGGCCACCTTCTGTTAGGAGGAGAAATGTGCAAGCGTGACTAGCCTTCCTGCGATCAAAAGCCTAGCAGTAAAACTGAGCAGAGATGGGGGAGGGGCAGGGCTAGGGCTGTACCATGGACTTTAGAGGGGTGCTCCTATTCTACTATTCTTTTATTAGTAATTACACTAACTGCTTCCCACTAAAAAATAAGAGCTAATATAGCTGCAAGAAGAAAAATACAAACATTCTCTTAACTTTAAATTCATTGATTTATTCAGGTTTTAATTTTTTTCTTACCAACTTAAATTAGAGGTGGACATGCTGTGATACATAATTGAAATATGGAGCTTAAAAAAACAATTAATTAAGTCTTAACATATAAAACTAGAGCACAGTCAGTCACACTGCAGTGTAGCTCCACCCTCTTGCTGCAAAGTACCTCGGCAGAGCAGACAATGGAAAATTACTGGAGAGTTCAGAGCATACCATCAGAAGGACCAAGAGGGGGAGACACTCTTAACGTTACAACTACATAAGTTCCAAACAGACTTTAAGTACTTGTCATTCTGAGGTCCACTTACTCAGAGGTCCAACATAACTGCAAATTAGCATTGAGTTTATCACAATCTCCTCCAATCAGCCCCTCAGCTTTAACGGAAGTCCGCACATTTGGACGCACAAAAATGTGTTGATCTAAAAATACTATTAACTGTTGAAATGCATCTGTAATACAGTGGTTCTCAAGCGTAGCCCAGGATTAGTCATGAGAGAACTCAAGCACGTTTAGGAGCACACAGAGTACATGGAAGGAGGAGGGACGCATAGCTTGGACTCTACTATATTTTGAGAGGTGCTTTTTAAAACATGTTCATTTTAGACCGATAAAGAATATTGACATCCTCTGAATCACGATTGAATCCTGTAAAAACACTGAAACAAACTGTCCTCAGTGACCAGAACAGCCTGAAAGACCTTGTCACAACTGAACAAACGATTGAACAAGCTAGTTCATATCTAAGAACGAAAACACAAATCAAGTAGAGATCAAAATGAGAAACAGAAGTACTTCAATATTAGTGGGGGTAAAACCCATGGAAGTGAGAAGACTCACCCCTCCCCCATTGCTGCAGAATGTGCGCAGTCAAAACGGAAGACAGGACAGGCATGGATCGTACTATTATTTAAAAAGGGGTGTGAAGAGATCCATTTAAACTAAGTTGTGCAAGGAAGAGCATGCCAAGCAATTTAAAATCTCCGCTATTACCATCCAGGCTGCTAGAACCCTAGAATTTCATACTCTGAAAATTGACACTAGTATATTAATTAGAAGTTCAGAAATGCCAAGAACAGGTATGGGCAACTTTGATTAGCTTCTTCAGGTGTGTCTGATTAGAGTAGGAGCTAGACTCTGCAGGACAGCGGCCCTCTAGGACTGAAGTTTTCCATACCTGACCAAGAAGGATTCATTTTCAATTTTGAATCAAGCTGTTCCCAATTGCAAGACTCTATGCAACATTCAGCATGCAATGCATCCAACGGTTAAATTTTTTTGGTTGCCTCTCTGGATGAACACTCACATGCATGTTTTACCCAACACAAACATTATCCACAGTGTTTTCTGCACTGCTAATTAGCATCAATGCACCTCTGCTGAATCAACAGCGTTATAGAAAATGTTTTTTGGTTTTTTTGCCTAGCAGTGAGTTTGGAGTCTAAATTGAATGAGATGGGAGGGTAAAAAATGCATACACTTCTCTTTGCACAGAACTGCATGACCAAAAGAATGATAACTATAACGATAACTAGCATCCACACCATAGCATTCTGTTTATGGTTATGTCGTCTGTTGCTTCAAACGCTCAAAGTCTTTGAATTCTGATTAAAAAAAAACTAATACTAGTCTCAAAAAACTTATAGAAGAAAAGTAAACTGATAAGAAAGCAAAGAAAACAAACTACAACATAAAGACCTATACCTGAGAACTGAGAAATGCTACACAATGTAAATTAAATAAACATTCATTCTTATTAAAGTTACAAGAGCAGTGAGAGTTCTCTCTATTTTTGTTGTTTGATTAGCATTAATAATAACAGCAGGTAAATTCAGATGCTGTCACTTTAAGACCGACTGGACGAATCCAATATATTAGGTTTTTTCTTTCTCAGCTCAACATTCAGTTAAGACATAAATTACTTAAATTATGCATTTCCTTCCAAATGCATCATCACTTTAACACACAGGTGTGTTTATTTAAATGTTCAAGCCCAAAATAGGTGGCAAAAGGCACTCAGCTTAAAAACATTTTATGAGTTGATAAATGTCACCCATCTCTCAGACACCGCCCAGAAACACACCAAAAGCAAATTTAATTATATCAATGTCATACGCAATTGTCACGAATACGCGATATTCGCCTCAATCGCGTCTTCCACACAAGTTGAAAAACTTGAGCAAGAAATTCACACTACATGTTTTGCAAGTCAATCAGCGAAAAGCTTATTGACATGCCTGGTTATAACAGAAAATTTAACTGATTATTTCACTAGTTATGAAAGCTGAAACGGATCGCCTGTAGCTGGTGTCCATCTGAGAAATCCTGGCAGCGACGCAAACTAGCAGGTTATCGAGCCGGGCACCGATCATCCGTATGAAAGCGGCTGTCATACAGGAGCAGTTCTTGGAGAAGACGATGAACTTTACAGAGTTGTGTGCGCCTCTGAATGGTGTGGTGAACCCTGACAAGTTGGAGTTTGAGACTCCCACAATTGGTACAGAGGAGTAGTTATCGCCAACATGGCTGATGATGGAAAAATGGGCAGAAATGTTGTTGTTGATGTGCGTTAAGACACGCAAAATGTTTGACAAAAAGACATATAATCCCGCGTGTAACGCGATGCGAATATTTACTTGTGCACATAAATATTTACTCAGTTTTACAGTGTTCAGCCACACACCGATTACATCACTTGTCCACCGTGGCACCATCGTTTACATTTACATTTATGCATTTGGCAAATGCTTTTATCTATTCAAGCAATTGAAAAAAATTGTTGGTATAACCCGCACCCTTATAATCCGCACCCATAAATTGATGAACTTTGTTGTGCAAGTTCACATTTCGGAATTTCGAATGTTGCTTGCATGACGTCAATTAACCATAACTGTTCAGACTCGGTACATTTAGGTGTTGATCATCGGATGAGATGAGAAGAGCACGCCCTCATGGCAGCACAGCCAATCATGTCGTCTAGCATGATTGACAGGTTAGACAGCCTATCAGCGCCAGCTGTCAGAGCGCCAGACAACCTTTGCAAGACAGAAAAACAGAAAGAAAATAGCCCCAAAAAAACAACCCTTACGTCCTTAGGGACATAACAAATACATTGAAATATTATTACGGGTAAAAAATTTGTGATATAGCCCGCACCCCCTGCAGGGTTTGTAAAATCTGGTATTACCTGCGGGTTATATGCGGTAAAATACAGTATTTGTGGTTTTCTATTCCTTTGAACTAGTTTTAGCTTCATGTTTAATGCTGACCTGATATATTTTTTAAATGTGGTTGTAAAGCAGAGCTAATATCACATTGCTATTACTCGTAACTCTTTTGAAGTTGCTTTCGATAAAGTAATTTAAATGAATTTATATAAATGCTCTGATATTTGCTACTGCTTAATAAAACTCACCACCTTCTTCCAAAATACTAATTAATAGATTCCTTAAACTGAATATCATAAAATGGCTTAGAGACATAGCTGCAAAAGCACACTACTGCTACAACAACCAAAACCCCACCCCAGTCCTGACTGAGAACAAAGATGGCAGGGTAGAAACATAGATGCCTGGAACTGGATTATACCATTTTCTATGAGCAGCAGAAGCATTAAGATATAATCCATGACAAACAAGAAATCCAATATATAAAACAGAGTATTGTTGGTTGAAAACAGTTTGCATAAAAACAGCTATAATTTCCCAATGCTATTCTATGCTCAGCCACCTACTCACAGATATAACCGGCAGAAACTGGCTGAAACCAGTTGAGAGTACTTCAGTTATTGGTTGTCATAGAGCTTTCATGAAATCGGTCAGACAATGAAGGTTTCTATTAAAAGATAAAACTAAAACTAGCCATCTGATCTAGCAGATTACATTTTAATAGTAATATTTTACAATTGTAGAATAATTCATGATTTCCATTTTCTGAGCAATAAAGTGAAATTACTTCCCAAACCCACAAAATTGTCAAACAGGTGCATAAAAAGCAACATATTTCCTGCACTAGAGCTTAAAATTCTTCTAGAATGACCAGAAACAAACACGGTAGAACAGCAGTGAAGCACGCACACACTACAGCTACCACTGAGAGCCAGACTTCAGCAAAGTCTCTTTAGAGTCCCTCCCCCATCCTGCCATTTCATACTTTGCACTGCAATAACACAAAATGGCCACCAGCTCAGCTGATTGCAAAGGAAAGAGTTGCAATTGTAGTGCTTCTGTATGATCTCAAAGGTTGCATAATTTAGTCTACAGACTTAAATAATCTAGACTGTTTCTCGTTTATCCTCAGGTTCAAGGTCATCCGTAGTCTTATTTTTCTGTTTCAAAATTGTTATCTGTTAATACCGTTCCATTATCAAGGTTATACAACCTCAAAACAGGGTCTTCTCACAACCTAATCTAACTGTTGTTTTTGCTTCTTTATCCTCTGAAAAACTTACTGACTGTTGATTCTGAAATCTTGCTTCTTAAGAATGAAACAGAATGAGAGTTTCAACAGCTGCCTCATTTCCCGTCATGTATTGCAATTCTGACAACAATCCAACGTGATCCTCACTGAAATTAGAACAGAAGTGTAACGCAAATACAGTGGAACCCACTTATCTCGACCTCAGTTATCTCACCAACCCTGCTATGTCGACGTTTTTGAAGAGGACAGCGCTTCCACTAAGATTTTTTTTTGGAAGTCCAGACTTCCAGATGTTAGTTTTTGGAAGTCCCATGTATTATCTTTGGAAGTCCCAGGTATTATTTTTGGAAGTCCCTGTTACAGTACTACTACGTCGTAAAGCACAATAATTTTATGCCTGTTACATATAAAATATACTAGAAAAGATACATAGGTCTATGTCAAGGTTAATTTGCATAAACTCCGCCCATTACTATTATTGCTTGGTCTATCATTTCTTCGAAGCGTAGACGTTCTCGTAAGATCGAATATATATATATATATATATATATATATATATATACGGTAGTAGATGAAGGATCCGTAGTGGTAGATAATTATTAACATATCCACAAATTTCACGGAGGCGGAGCATTCCGTATCATGCACAGATAACCAGGCTATTTTGGGGAGTTTCGGGAAAGTTTACCCGTCAATATAACACATCTCTCACAGTTTCGCGATCCCCGCACGTTTGTGCATAGTTATCAATTAGTTTATGGCCATAGCTCTCGCTGTTGGCTTTCGCGATCCCCGCAGTAGGCGGAGTTTCAGTAGTTCGCGGAATTACCATAGTTACATCACTAGTGTACATCTTGACAGGAGTTGTATGGCGAAAGAGATTAAGTGACCTGCTGTGTCCTTATCAATGGAGTCGCTTCGCATACACGCTTACGGCGCATGTGGTGATTTACAATGCATTTGGTCACTTTGCAATGCACATGTACGTCGAGCGCTCTGTGATCTGGCGTAAAACCATTAAACAGGACGTCCCGCGGACTTCCTGAACTTACAATTTCGGCGTACGCTGGCGATTTTCGGACGTAAATTACGCCCGGACGCCCGTTAACGGAGGCGCTGAGAGGAATCGACAAACTCCCTATTTTTCTTAGAATTTTCTTATCGGTTATGTCAATTCTTTTATGTTGCCGAACCCTGATATCTCGAGCACAAAAAGGGAAAAAGTCACCACTTTACATCAGTTGTCTCGATCCCCGAGACTAATGATAGTACCGAGTTCACTGCGTATGCGCTGAATTTGCGTTTCACGTGCATCACGTTCTGTACGGTCACTCACTCCAATGACGCTTCACTCACTCTTGCGGCACAGTGCCGTGCAACCGTGAAACCATAGTAACCGCGTGTGCAATACTTTTCAGAACTGTGTCCGAGTGAACTGACTGTGTTATGAGCGAATGTGTTTATGTGTGTTGTGACTGTGTTTACGCGGTGAGCTAAATTGTGTTTGCAATGTTGAATATAAATATAGCTGCTAGCAGCCATGACGGGGCCAAGCGCAAGGAGAGCATTAAATGTCATGCCGACATGGCTGGCATCATCAGACCAACGGCAGTAAGAATCTAAAGACATTTCAATATGACTTAAGTCTAAATGGCTGAAAAATCAACAATACGGTCTTTAGTATTTCGATTTAATGGTTTATCACATTCAATCAACAGGCAGCGCTGTAACCAAATTGTAGTGTCAATTCATGTGGTACATTGAGAGTGTGGTGACATTGACACATGCAAAGTTTGCTTTCAATTGGGTAAACCATTGCTGACAGAGCACTAAAGTCATGTGTTTGTTAAACATAGCATCTTATAAGAAAAATCGAAATGGCAGACGCTCAAAATGGCCGATATGGGAAAATTTGGTATCACAGGACTCGGCATGACCCACTGGATCTAAAGACAGCAGTTTCATGATTTTTAGACAAAGCGTTCAGGAGTTATAATCAAAAATGTCAGATTTTTAATATCTCCTGACCACTAGGGGGCAGAGCGCCAAAACTCTGCAGGTAGCCTCAGACCATGATTGACATAACACACACGTAGTTTGGTCAGAAAACGCTAATGCATTGTGGAGATAAAGCCTCAATTTCATTTTTGCGACCATTACGTCGGATTCTTTCGCGAATTATTCGTAAACGGTTTGACATATCAACTTTCTTTGGATAACTTTTTGTCATGATCGTCTGGAGATGATGTGGTTTAATTTTGGTGAAAATTGGACAAACGGTCTGGGAGGAGTTCGAAAAAGTAGGTTTTTGAAAGAAAAACAACATGGTGGACAAGAAGTTTGGCCGACTACGACAAATTTGGTATCTGTGTTCTCGGTTTGACCCAAGGAACGTATAAAGATAATTTGTTTTACCATAGGTTAACGCACTCAAAAGTTATTAGCATATTTGTAAATTTGGTTATAATTTTTTACCACAAGGGGGTGCTGCCTCAAAACTTTTTGAGTCGTATCAAGGTTAGGTGCCGAAGACACATATTGAGTTTCGTAACGATACGCCAATATCTTTGTTAAATATAGCAATTTATGACAATATTCAAAATGGCCGACGCTCAAAATGGCCAATATGGGAAAATTTGGTATCGCACGACTCGGCATGATGGACTGAATCTAAAGAGACCAATTTTACTATTTTTGGCCAAAGCGTTCAGAAGTTATAAGCAAATATTTAACTTTTTCATATCTCCTGACCACTAGGGGGCACAGCGCCAAAACTCTGCAGGTAGCCTCATATCATGATTGACATAACACACACCTAGTTTGGTCAGAAAACGCTAATGCGTTGCGGAGATAAAGCCTCAATTTCATTTTTGCGACCATTACGTCGGATTCTTTCGCGAGTTATTCGTAAACGGTTTCACATATCAACTTTCTTTGGATAACTTTTTGTCCACATTGTCTGGAGATGATGTGGTTCAATTTTCGTTGAAATCGGAAAAACGGCCTAGGAGGAGTTTGAAAAAGTAGGTTTTTCATAAAATTCAAAATGGCGGGAAAGATTTCATGACGGAAAATGACGTCATAGGGTGCAATCGAATCGTCTTGAGCCAAGGAATCAGTGGACAAAAGAATTTTGTTTCTAGGTCATACGGTTCAAAAGTTATTAGCATAAACGTTAGTTCAACTTTGGACAGTTGGTGGCGCTAGAGATATTGAGTTAGAGACTTCAATTTTGCTATGGTCAATGATTGGACTGTCCTTAATGAGTGTGCCAACTTTTTTTAATTTTCCCGTTTACGGTTCTATGGGCTGCCATAGACTTCAATGGCAGAAGAAGAATAATAATAATAGGAACCGGAACAAAAACAATAGGTGCCTCCGCACCTTCGGTGCTTGGCCCCTAATTAAAGGTTTGTATCAAGAATCAAAGGTAATTATCGTATACTGGTAAATCTTGCACCGGCTGTCAGAGTGGTTGACAACTGTCCATTTGATGAGCTTTATAGATGGGTTTCGTACCAGTACACACTTCTCATGTGTACTGGTACATGTAAAGAGCGCAAGTACAAACCAGGAAAAAGAAAACACTCTGACAAACAGTAGATTATGCTATACAACAGTCAGCGGTCGAGCGGCCATCTCTCTCCTCACTCAAAAACACTTTCCTCCCCGCGCGCTCACACCAGAACAGCGTGCACAGAACTACATACGCCATCTTAAAGGTATATTCCCAACATAAACATAAAGTAGCCTTTACAATCTCTGCTGTTAGTTGGTGCACATACCTTTTGTTGTTAGCAAACATTTACAGTGTATGTACATTTTTATAGCGTGCCGATCGCTTCATCAAACAAATCGCCATTCTGCCTTTTGGTTATCTCGATCCTCAGTTATCTCGACGATTTTTTGCAACCCCCGAGGCCGTCGACATAACCGGGTTCCACTAACAAACGTGAAAAACTTAATTAAGGTGCAACTTACAGATTCACAAACTGCATTTTGAGAGTGTTGTTTTGTAAATGTTGTTACACAAGTATGCATTGCAATATCAGTGTTGCCACTGTGGGCACTAAAGCAGACATTAGTGTAAACATCTACTATGGTCATTATTTCCTATGAGGCTAATACTGTCAAGATAAAGCAAGAGTAGCTGCGTTTATATGGACCCTAATTATCCAATTGTAATCAGGCTAGTAACAGTCTAAATGGAAAAAAGTCAATCGGAATTACGACGATACCACTTTAATATCAGACATTAAGCAAAAACTGCAGGATTCTCCTGGAAAAGTATGAGCCAGCTGCCTTTCAAAAACTTTTGGCAAAGGCCTGTTTTTTAGATCCTTAGATATAGGAGGGATTATATCGATGACACTGATTAAAAAATCCACACTCGGGGCCCGTCCACACGGGCATCACTATACGCATACATTTTTTATCGCATTGGCGTTTCGTCCACACGGATCCAGTGTTTTGGGAGACTGAATCCGCTCTCTTTTGCGACCGGGTCCTAAAGTGGATACATCTGAGAACGACACCCTTGCGGTCTCGTGTGGACAGCCAATCCGTATGTTTTGTCAAAACAATGATGTCATCACATCACACGTCGGCTGCGTCACACGTAACAGCAACAGTGTTGCCAGATTGGACTGAGGATTTCCAGCCCAACTACAGCTTAAAAACCGCCCATTTAAAAAAAATAGAGGTTGGAGACAAAGGGTGGTGACACCTGCAGCAAAGAAAGACTCTTGTAGATCTGCTGAAGTGACAAACAACCTCTGTGTCAACATTTATCCTTAAGAAAGATTGAGCAGATAACGACCTCACACGGCAACGCAAATCCACTGTCCCGGTGGCACGATAATCAGTGTAGATTTCACTGATCGCTATTCAGCCACCCATCTTTATCGCTAGGGAAATATCTTCACCGCGACAACCCTAAATATAGTGTCAATCTAAAATTCTCCTTCCACTCATCATCTGAGAGGATTTAATCCCAAATTGAAACAAAAGGGGTAAATGTAGCTAGTTTGAAGAGTTCACTTATAACATTTAGAATTTATAATTATAACCCCCCCCCCCCCCCCCCCCCCCCCCCAAAATAAGGTCCAAAATAAAAAATAACATTTTGGGGTCACATGTACGCTTTCAACATATTTCCTGCACTAGAGCTTAAAATTCTTCTAGAATGACCAGAAACAAACACGGTAGAACAGCAGTGAAGCACGCACACACTACAGCTACCACTGAGAGCAAGAAAAAGTCTCTTTAGAGTCCCTCCCCCATCCTGCCATTTCATACTTTACACTGCAATAACACAAAATAGCCACCAGCTCAGCTGATTGCAAAGAAAAGAGTTGCAATTGTAGTGTTTCTGTAAATTGCACAGTAATAAATATCTCGATATCAAAGGTTGTCTAATTTAGTCAACAGATTGAAATGATCTAGCCTGTTTATTATAAAACGGCCTTGTTATCTTTTAATACTGTTCCATCATCAAGGTTATACAACTTCAAGACAGGGCACAGAATGTTCTAACATTCAAGCTGGTTCATCACAACCTAATCTGACTGTTGTTGGGTTTTTTACTTCATCCTCTGAAAAACGTACTGACTGTGAAATCTTGCTTATTAAGAGTGAAAACAGTTTCAACAGCTGCCTCATTTCCCTTCATGTATTGGAAAACCTCATTCTGAGGCTACAGCTACACAAACTCCATTTCGAGAGTTGTTGTTTTGTACCAAAACTGCTGTTACACAAGTATGCATTGCAATATCAGTGTTGCCACTGTGGGCACTACAGCAGACATTAGTGTAAACATCTACTATGGTCATTCTTCCCTATGCTAATAGGTTCCCTTCCCTAAGATAATACTGTCATGATAAAGTAACAGTAGCAGCATAGTAATACAGCGTAGCAACAGTAGCAATCTACATTTTTTCTTCCACTCATCATTTGAGACTTCATTCATACAGGTCGAAATATAATCCTGGTCACTTTACGCAAACACAATGTTCGAATTCATCACTCGGACTATCTTGAAAATAACCTTGCTGAGCAAGTAAGGGTTTACTTATATCGTTTATTACAATTTTGCTCTAAAATGGTCTAAACTTCCAGCTCTTTCTGATCGGTCCATTTTGGGGCAACTTGTGGATTGAGACTTAAATGTAAACAGCCATGATTGTGATTGGACAAAATCTTTGCAAAGGTAATGATCAATGCTTCCTTGATAACGTACAGAGCAGTTTTCCGCATGGAAAACTAAACTAAATCAGCACCAAGTCTGCAAAAGACATAATTTGATGAAAACCAAAATTATACAAGATCTAAAAAGCTGCCAACACCAGTTAAATAATGAAGAATTTATAAATGTCTCCAGGTATCAGATTATGCATTTAGATGATAATCAACCAAGCATTACAAACAACACATGCTTTTCAGTGCATTACACCTTGCTTTTTAAAGAAATATTAACAAACCAAAACATTAGAATTAAATTGTTCACTTACCATCATCACAGACAGGTTTATTATAATTCTGTCCCATCTTTTAATAAAAGCAACGTTACAAATCCTGCAACATATTGTGATATTGTATGTTTTACAAGCGAATCAATGCCAGAATGTGCCAAACACAAATAATTCCACATTTGTTCCAAGTTTGTGATCCTTTGGAAGTGCAAGCAAAGACGCAGTTTTTCTATAACCAGGAACACGGCTGGGAACATTACCCGACATTTACATTTGCAAATTACAGTAACAATTGTGACTCTTTCAGTGGTAGAGTACCTCAACTGTCAATTCACCAAGACTATTACGCATATTGGGGTGGGGGCATGCAAATGAACACCACATCCTGACATCACAATGTGGCCTTTTTAAAACGAGTCATTACTGCCGCGTGAAAAAATGAAAATTTGATTCCTCAAAACATGAACCCTTTAATAGAGCGTTGGACCTAAATTTTTCTTGAAGTTCTCCAAGAGCAGGAGAGTACACGCAATATATCTGCCAAAATAAACTGGTTAAAAACCAATGATTACGCATATGTAAATGTATGTACTTTTCGAAAAACCGAACAAATTGCCAATACGTCACTTGCTGCGGAATATTACAATTAGTACTTCCTAATGAACTAAAACCACACACTTATAGAAAAACTCTAAAGATAATAGACAAAATTTCAAAACACAGAGAGCTGGGACCGTACACTGCTATCCTTACATGCAGGCCACCTTCTGCTAAGAGGGAAAACTGGAAAGCTTGCTCTAGTCTTCAATCAAAAGTCTAGCAGTAAAACTGATCAGACTGGGGAACGGGTGGGGGAAGGGATTGGGTAGGATTCTTCCATTAATTCTGCAAGGGTATTACGATTAATACTTCAACAAAGAGTCTTCAATACTTGAAAATGTACTTTGAACATAACTGCAAGAGATAAACATAATTGTTTGTTCAACTGCCCCAATTAAATAACATGCTCTGAATAAAAGTAGAGAACTGTTCAAAAATAGCGTTGTTGGTCTACGCAAAAAAATCAAACTGCCTGAAACTAGTTCTGGAGACACAGTCACACTGCAGTGTAGCTCCACCCTCTTGCTACCAAGTAGTTTGACAGAGCAGGCAATGGAAAATTACTGAGAGTTCAGACCATACCATTATCAGGACTGAGGGGGGAGACACTATCTTGTATCGGCAGAGGAAGCCAGGCACAGGAAACAGCATTAAAAAAAACAGTCTGGAGTTTTCATTGATTGGGAATAAAACAGTATCTACTCCCTTACCTTCTGTAGTTCCAGCAGAACAGACAAATAGCCAAGTACTATAAAAAGAGACTGTATGTAACATTTCTGTCTGTTGATTGCTTATGTAGTAATGAGTAAGTTAATGTAATAACACAGGAAAGTGCAAAATGCTATTGTTGAAGAAAGCATTCTGTTTGTACAATCAAACGGTCATTATCGCAAAATAAACAATAAAGTCCGGGGTTTAAATAAAGACATGAGAATGGGAAATGAAGAGCTGACAGTAATGTACAATTTTCGTACATTAGTTTTGCTTATTTTTACACTAGGATCTCATTTATTCCTAGCATGAGGAGAGAAAGTAGGGAAAGAAACAGTAATCTGATAGCTTCTCAAGGGACAGCATGCGAGAGAGAAAAAACCTCACTTTCTAGAAACCGCCTAGCTATTCAAGTAAGTTAATTATTAAAACAAAACCAATAACAATGAATGGAAAACAACTAAATCATGGTTACAGGTTTAGTGCTGATATCAACGCACAGAAAAGTTGCATGCAATTAATGTGCATATTGAAAATTGGAGACAAAGGTATAGATAAGCTCCAGTCACAAATTTTACATTTCACACAATTTCATCATATTAACCTAATTATATTGCGGTAGGATTACCTGTTTGCACAATAAATGACAGGTAGTAGCGGAAGAAGGATGGTAAAAGTGTTTGTCAAAACCACTTTGTCATTATTTTGCAACTCCATTTGGTGCCACTGCTGGTGCAAAAAAAAAAAAATTGATACATGGCGCAGTCGACATATTGTCACTTATCCTACAGGGCCAGTTTTGGATTCATGCTGTCAGTTCAGTGCCATGATGTGTGTGTAGTGTGTTGACAAAAACTACATCAAATGCACACAGACTTACAGATGTGCAGCAGCACAGACGAACAAGCATAATTCCCCTCACAGCATTTTTCCAAATTTCTTGGAAGCATCAGTTTGAATGTGTCAAAACATTACCGTTGATATTTTCATTGGACGCTGCTGGTTTCAAGAAAAGACTGTTAAGTCCATTAGCTACCTTAAATTATTGTAAATGTGCTCTTAATTTGGTTGTTAGCACATAGCCTGGTTAGAAAAACAGATGGCCAAAAACCAACCCATTTGGTCCACAAACGCTTCCAGATGACAGAAGAGCTATATGACAAAGCTTCATAATTCCTGTAGCGTAACTACCATAGCGCTAACAATGCAAAGGTCACAGGAATGCAAATATGCAGAAGAGCACTGGAAAGCAGCTGAGTACCGACGGCACTGTGCTCAAGTACAGTCATGACTCTGTCGATCAATACTATATAGAAACATTGAGTATGATTAAATATATTAATCTCAAACCAGGGTTCAATTAGGTCAGCATCCATAAATAAATAATAAGAGTAAAAATTTCACACAGATATCACACATAAAAAACAATTGTAAATAACCTGTTCCCACTGAAAACCTTTGAGTAATTTTACAATTACAAAAAGCTCATTGGTTGTTAAACGTATGAATAGTAAACAGCACCCCTAATTAAAGAAAGAGATGAAGTGGAAAAACCTGAGGCAAGGGTGGACTATACCATTATGTATTTGAGCATAGGGGACACACCACATGTCATGGTAAATGAGAACAACAAAAAAGCATCAGCATTTTGAAACCATGTGAAATCCTGATTTTTATGCAGCAAAACCAATACAATATACTAATGTTTACGTATTTGCCATTTTAATTAAGCAAGCCAGGAGAAGTCAATCATTAGCCAGCATGTGATATGTAGGTGTGGGGGAGGGGTGACAGAAATGAGGCTGTGCCATGTGCTTTGCAGACGGTTTTAGGTATTGTCTACATCACCAACGTTTCTACAGTTTCATCAAGCCACTTTAAGTGCAATAGAGTTTCTTACCTACATTTTCACTGTTAAATTATGAATCCGAATCAAATAATTTATTTTTGTTAATGTAGCAATGGCCAATGTGTTGCATTACTCAAATCCGTCAAGTATATTCAACAGTATACCGATCGTCTATTTGTATGGTCTTGGTCTCGATTTAATATTGAGATACCTGTGGCATGTGTTATACTGAAGCCAATATTTGGTGCTGAGCCAGCTACTACAAGTAGTACATTATTACATGGATTTAAAGAAATAACCAAGTTCACCCAAAAAAGAAACTTGTCATAATATACTCACCATCTTGTGATACATTTTTGGAATGAGCAAATTATGACAAATTTAAATTCCTAAATGTGACACTAATGCGTGGCCACTCTAAATCTAACCTCACCCTGTTTTATAAAATACATACATCCATGCATACTTGACCATATATCGCAATTATCATGCCGTACTTTATACAATAAGTGTGAGATGTTTCAAATAAAAATAGTAAATCATGCCTTCTTGATATGAGACCAAAAGCACAGACAGCTACTCTGTTTAAATAGGCTTACTGCAAAACAATCAAAGTAAAATTATTCTTCAGCTACCTCATGAAAAATGAGAACGGGTGATTTATCTTCAGTAATTCAAAAAGGTATCTCTTTTCTTTGTTGGGATGTTGGGATTTCATTATGTTGTTCTATAAAATTTACAACATTTCTTAAAGTAATCGATCACTATGACAGTATTAAAAAATTGTAAAATAGTTGTACCGCTTCAAATTTGTACAAATCAATATCACGTTATTTTATCCGTAGGGCACAAATAGCTAGTGACCTGAAATCCTTGTTGTTCACAGTGCCGCTGTACATTCAGGAAGTAAAGCTGTGCTACCACAACCGGTTTCAACCAGTTCTGTCCTATTCTCTACACCTAGGATATGAGAAGCTCTCCTTCTCCTTCCATTCCTTTCCTTTCCTTATTTTTGTCAAGTGCTTATCTTGATAGAAAATTTTCTGTCTTAAAAGGTACACATATATTGGAGATTAAAGACCAAACTTTGAGCTAACCTTTTTCGAACTAACTATTTATAATCGACAACAGTATTTAAGAATCATGAAACTCCTTAAATTTGTTTAATCGCTTAATACATAAAATATTTCACGTAGATTGACTGATAACACAATATTCATGTGGCACTAATAACTAGCAAACATGATATCAGCCCGGTTTCAGAGAGTTCTGTCCTATTTTCTTCACTCAGGATTTGAGAAGCTCTCTCTTTTCCCTTTTTGAGTGTTTTTATAAGATTATTTTAAAAAGAAAGTAATAACACATTTCGATAATTCCATTTTAAGTATAGCACAACCATGACCTGTGATATAAAAGCACCAATTAACAGAGTTTAAAAAGGGAAGGAGAACTGAAACTCATGGAAGTGCAATTTAAACGCATCTTACTTGCTACTGCAAAGACTGCATCTGTAATTGCATTTTAATAAAGTGTACACAGACTTAACAAAAGTGAAAAAACTATTTGTCTACAACCATCACATGGCACTGAAGTAGAAACATACCGAGAAACGTATAGCACAACAGCACAGCTACTCAGATTCAAGACAAGCACAGTTGTTCCCTTCCCCCCACAGTGAATGTCAACGGGTGAGTGGAAAATTACTGTCAGAAAGGGCTGTACCATTTAAAAGAAGGGGTGGAACAAAAACACTTGCATAGTTTAATAATGTATTAAAATAACAGACTATTTCCCAAGAGAATAAAAAAAAAATACATATTGCTTTACTGTTATAAAATGAAACCAACTGTTAAAGCTGTGGAATGAGTAGACACAAAAGGTAAGTAGGACAAATAAACCATGTCTACTCTGTGGCACATGTCCTTCACAAGACACAGAAAACATTCCATAAGTATAGAAGATCAGTCATTCTGAATATTTTCAATGACTGTAAATAACTTAACTAAGGTAAAACAGTAGGTGAACAAGTTGTAGGTCCGAATTCGAAGAATGCAAGTAGGTGACAAGTACCCAGACATTTCAAAAGTGGTGCTCCACCAACCTACCTCTTTAATAACGTGCGTGTGTAACCAGTCCTCCTCGACTCACTTCTTAAACAGCATCTCCAACATGGGAGGTGAGGGCACTAACAAGGGCGCTAAAGACTGCAGTCCCTAGTGCCCGTTTTGAGGCTAGGTGAGTGAGGCTTACATGAACTGCACTTTTTAGCTTCCTTGTTACACTCACCCCCCTAAACCATACTTCCATCCAGGTCACTGCACCAAATGTAACCGGTCCTACTCAACCCCCTCCGAGCAAGATTTGAACCTGATGTGAGGCGGGCAAGCTAACAAGGTTGCTAAAGATATCATTCTCTAGTGCGCCTCTTGAAGCCAGAGGAATGAGGCTTACAGCTTGCTTCGTTACACTCACTCCCCTAAAGCTTACTCCAACCAGGTCACGGCACCAAATGTAACAGGTCCTACTCCAATCGGGATTGGCATATGCATTTCCGGCATGAGAGGTGGACAAGATAAGAAAGCTAAAGATCGCAGTCTCTAGTACTCCTCTTGAGGCCATGGGGAGTGAGGCTTTAAATGCACAGCTCTTACTAGCTTGCTTTGTTCCACTCACCCCCTTAAACTTTACTCCAACCAGGTCACAGCACCAAATGTAAAAAGGTCCTACTCCAAGCGTGATTGGCATATATGCATCTCCGGCATGAGAGGTGGAGAAGATAAGAAAGCTAAAGATCACAGTCTCTAGTACTCCTCTTGAGGCCATGGGGAGTGAGGCTTTAAATGCACAGCTCTTACTAGCTTGCTTCAGTTTCACTCATCCCCCAACCTGAACCTTACTCCCAGGTCACGCCACCAGATGTGACCCGCTCAAAGCAGGAATCGAACCGGCATTGGGAGGTGGGCACGATAATCAGGACGTTAAAGACTCTAATGTCAGTTGCTAGTGTGCCTCTTGATACCAGGAAAGTGAAGACCAATTTATAAGTTTGATCCACATGCTTTCTCATCTTAACCAAACCACCCTAGAGTTCGTTTTCGAATGAGCTGAGACCACCTCGTTCAGGCAATTTCAGAGCGATTGTTTTGGTGAAGACTTGATCACAATTGCCTTAAACTAAACTAAGGGAGTAAAAGTACAGGGTTCCGAAATACACAATCCAAGCGAGACAGGTGTGAAAATGCCTTATTCTATGGTGGTGAGTCAACAACTCAACTTGACTGCACAACTATATCTCAACGTTGCTCCGCAGAGCTCATGTTCAGAGTTAAGAACTCAAGGTAATGCACCTCCAACTAAGTCTGAACAATCTTTGTTATTGGGCAAGAGTGCAGCACACAGGGGAGAATTGCCACACCAATGATTTTTGATGGTTAACAAAGATTTTCCAAAAATCTCTTCAAATGGATCTGTTCCAATGGCAAGATGGATTCACTGCATTCAACTCCAATCGCTGGTAACATGATAAGACTTCAAATATCGATAAGCTCACACAACGTTTCCAGCCCAGTAGTTAATGGTGAGACAAAAGCCGCTTTTCCACCATCGGCCCAAACTGTTGTCTTTGTTTCCTTCCGGGTCAGCCGGCACAGATATGGTTTCATTTTCCACTATGGGGCTGATAACAGAGCTCTTTGAAATGTAATACCAATGAGCCAGTTCGTGCCTTGGTAACACAAGAGTTCTTTTAATTTTATTTTAATTTGTTTACGTCAATAGAATAACAACCGTAGCCAGCTACAGAGAAACTGGTAGTCAGGCAACAGACAAGTCCCGAGCGACATCCCATAAACGCATTGTTAGCCAACCGTGACAAGAAAACAGGCTGAGAGTGGTTTGTAACCATGTTATACCGTACCAGGCTCATGTGGAAATACAACTGGACCCGTTTTTAACCTTTCTTAGAGAAGTACAGTACCTACACATGATGTTGAAGACCAAATTTGCGTCTCACACATTGTGTGTATACCTTAGCATTAATTTAATAAAAAACCTGAAAGACAAGGAAAGGCCATGTTCATAAAACAATTAAGGGTGTTTAAAATAAAGAAAGGACACTGTTTGTTGATCATATTTAATATGTCTGTTTTGGACAGAAATATTGTTTGGATATAAAAAGTTTCTAAATGACCATTTTTGTATGTATATGTAATCTAAAGGCAAATGACTTACAGTACATTCAGGGTATCCATTTTTATTAGTTAATGCCTTCCCTGGTTTCTAACCAATGATCTTGCCATTGCTGACATTTCTTCTCTTTGAGCTTTTCTATAGTGATGTATTAAAAATACAAGCTGCTAGCAATGTTATAATTAGATTTAATAACTGCAAGCAAAATAAAATAACGATTAAGAGCAATACTTGGCAAATTGCATGATCTATTACTGAAAATAACATTTCAAAGTCCTTGAAGGAGGTATGATTGATTGAATCTTTAAATGTGAAGTGAAAATAATGCTAATTTCCAAAACAGGCTTCCACTGTTTAGAAAAAAAGGTAATCCCACTCCAACCTCCAAACAAAGTTGACCTATCAGGATTTTTTTTAAAGAACCACAGACTCAAAGTGCATATTAAACATTTTTGAGCAAATAGTTTTTACCTATAGCAGCAAATGAATCTAAAGAAGCTAATGAATCTATAGATTAATTTGCTGCTATGAAGCTAATGAATCTAATCTTGCACATTCACAGAAAATAACTTACTTCCACATTGCAAAACAACGTGGATAAAGGTAAGCACTTTAGGATTACATAAGCATTGTTGTTTTGAGAATACCAACCAGCCTCACATAGCAACACTGTCTCATGTCAACCAATGGCATAAGTTTGGGGTGGGACTATCTGTTTTCTGACCAATGTCAGGCATGAGGGTGTGTGGAGGAAAACCTGTTTGAAATCAATTTTATTTTTAATCCGTTGTGACAATACTAGGTGGCACAAAAAACACTTTCACCTTTAAACTAGAGTGAAATTAGGGATAATTTTTCTCAATTTAAGAAACAGTTTCAACAAATTTTTTTTACTTCTTGAAATATAGGTTTAAAAGCACACACGTATAGATGAAATTAAGACTTTATTAGATATTATCGCATATTCTTTCACTAAAGCCGCAAGTCCACCAAAGTGTTTTTAGCCTGTTGAAAACGGCAGGCGCTCTGATGCAAACACCTAGTTGTGGCCGCTTGAAAGTGCTTTGGCAACAGAGCGTTTTTTGTTTGTTTTTTTCCTTCAGTTGAGACCCTTTGCTTGCTATGATACAGAATAAACGTGGAAGTGTAAGGGCGCAAGTCCACCAAACATTTTTAGCCATATGAAAACGCGAGGCACGCTTGCTTTGTTTGCTATGATGATACGGAATATTTGTTACAAGTATTTCACGGATAGACTATTTCAGCATTGTTTCTATATATTATTTTATTTCGTTATTCTGCTTGTTGTGGCAGTTGATTGGTGTGGTATTTGTCCCGCCCCTCCTCCACTGTGATTGGAAGGCTGGGTAAAAAGTGACTGCGTTTTATTCAAAGTTGAACATTCTTCAACCCTTGGCGACAGGTAAAAAACACGGAGCGTTTACAGCTTCAGCGTGAAATAGATGCCTTGTTATGCTCCCGCCGTTTAAAAAAAGAATCCAGTGCTCCCATTATAAAAACACGTGAACAAATATGCTAGCCTCAGGGAAAAACGCATTGGTGGACACATAGCATAATTGCAGCTTTTTTTTTGTTTTACTTTACCTGGAGGGGGTCACCACAGGGGGCCAATATATTGAGATCACATGACCATCCAAATATTAATCTCAGCAAAGTACCTGTTATTGGACACTTTCTCTCAAAGAATAAGTTAATCATGGCTGACAAAAATGAGTATATTTCTAGAATGACATCAGTGACATAAACCTTCTGCAAACAATGCTATATTCACACTAATATCAGTCAGCTAACATAAAAACATTAAAAGTTACATAAATCTACATGCACAGTTTTTTTATCTCCTGGATTTGTAAATGGAAGTGATTTTTCCCCATGTTTGGAAGAAATCACATTGTCTTCTTCACGTTAGAAAACCAAAAACAAACAAACAAAAATACTCACTTTATATACATGCATAGCCTAGACAGACTAAATTGTGTTGAGTGTCTTATTAATTTAAACTGTTTCTAAATAAGTTTACACCTGATGTCCAATTATGTGACCGGTAAAAATCACGCTAGTTTAAATATAAACGTAGCCCAAATTCAAGATAACAAAAATTACATGATGCACTAAATCAAAATAAATGTATGTTAAGTTACAAGTATTCTCAGAGAAGATGAAGAAAAGTAGGACAAGCGATTCATTTTGCAGAAGCAACGTGAAAACTCACCCAGTGTTTTGATCAGTCGGAGCGCCTACAATTGGTACCTCCAAAAATTCGTTAACACGACGAATTTTGTTTCGTATTGTACACGTTTAAAAACAGACCACCAGCAAACGCGGTTTCTGTTGGTAACGTATTTTATCGTCACGCAACGGAATCGCATACAGTCACACAGACGGCAGCACAAGTTAACTGACTGTAGGCTACAGTGAGAGCAGGCTGACAGCAACTCTACAGTGTAGTTTGCTTGGTGATTCGCGCTTCTCCCCTCAGACGGTACAACAACGGAGGGGGGAGGAGACGTGCTTTTCGCGGGACAACATGAGAATCGAAAACTAAGCTCCTCCTACTTGCCCTCGAACGGTTTCAGAAACATGTTCAGTTTGAATCAACGTCCGTTGATACATTTGACCAGTTTATAAACCATGAGTAGTGATCCCAATTTTCTCACTGGTTCAACCGTGTTCTCATCCCACTTATGAATTTAGTTCGACATATAGAATCAAAGTGGACAGGCTGTTTTCAAATAAAAATAAAGACATTTACGAAACAAACAACACATTCGTATTGTAATAACTGCATTTTATTGACGTTTCAAAAAACCAAGCTCGAGTTTTGGTCGTTACACAAACCTTGGTCATCGTTTCAAACCCTCTCTGATCTTATAAAAGTGAATTACCACTATATATTAAAACACTAATGTGTGTAGAGTTGTCATAATGTGAACAGCCAGTCAGTAAAGTGATTTAACCTCACGTGCTGCGGCTTATAGTTTTGGTTCAATACGAATCGGACCTGAAACTAATTTGAGTAATTTACTGTGAGTTACTGCTCATCGACTCATAAGAATCGGCTCATAAGAGTCATTCGTTCGAGAATATGGGCTGCGTTTCCCAAGCATCGTGTCAGCCTCCATTAGACCTTCACAATCTACTTGAATGGATTCTTTTGGGAAACGCAGCCCTGGCTGTGCTCTATTTGTTGATTCACTAGAAAGAACCGACTCAAACGAGTCACTCGTTCAGGATTCGGAGTGCCGGTTATGCGGTTTATAGCTGTATTGCAACCTTGCGGCACCATTTAAATCCTGCACTAATTCTACAGAACACAGTTCTCAAACATATACCGCACTGTTTCCTGCTCTAGTAGTGCATGTTTTAAGAGCCTCAGTAAAAATGGCCATCATGAAAATCATTTGAGATGTATTGCACTCAAATTTTAACTGGGGTGGGGGAGCGTGACCCGAGGGAGGAGTTGTCAGCCCATGCAAGCTCAAATCGTTTTTCATCGCCTCTTTTTAACACTCACGAATAAACAAGGAAAAAAAACAACAGGTCTTAATTTTGAGACGCACATTGTGTTCACACACCAAACACCCACACATAGCCGTTCAACGGTTCGCGATGACTAGCAAATAGGCTTTGTTTGTGAACGTCCGCCATTTTGTTGTCATTACTCGCAGCACGTGAAGCAAGAGGATTTCTCTGCTCTATCTGCAGTACCGCATGCGAGCTGTTGGGGAGTCACAAAGATTGACTGAAACACGTTCTACTGGATGAGGTCTATATGTGCATTTAAAACAAATGACTAATAAATGATTAAAGGCGTGATATTTTAGCATTAATAAATTGAGAACCTATTCCTCTCCAACTAAAGCTCTGAACTGTCTCAGTCGGACCGATTAAGAACTAGAGAGAAGGTCAAATGTACACCGGACTAGTACTCTACTCTAGTACATTACACTAATTCACACCAGTACACTAGTCTAAACATCAGTACACTACAATAGTTATCGACACTGGCTCACAACACTAGTACACTTCTCTAGTTCACAACACTAGAACACTACTCTAGTTCACAACACTAGAACACTACTCTAGAACACATTATTAGTACACTACTCTAGTTTACAACACTAGAACACTACTCTAGTTTACAACACTAGAACACTACTCTAGTACAGGTTTGCAACACTAGTACACAACACTAGAACACTACTCTAGAACACAGCACTAGTACACTACTCTAGAACACATTATTAGTACACTACTATAGTTTACAACAATAGAACACTACTCTAGAACACAACACTAGTACACTTCTCTAGTTCACAACACTGGTTCAAAACACTAGAACACTAATCTAGTACACAACAGTAATTATTAACACTAGTACACTACTCTAGAACACAGCACTAGTACACTACTCTAGAACACATTATTAGTACACTACTCTAGAACACAACACACTACTCTAGTTTACAACACTAGAACACTACTCTAGTACAGGTTTGCAATACTAGTACACTTCTCTAGTTCACAACACTAGAGCAGGAAGCGCTTAGGCTCCGCCTCCTTTTTCAAGCCAGACACAAAGCCTCTGAAATGACACTCGGAGAGACAAAGACGACGGTAGTTCAGTATCGTATAAAACCCACGATAAATAACGCTGTCTAACTGAGTATCACTTCAAATCAGTTCCAGTGGTTAAAGAGTCACAGCACGAGGAGTAACACACTCAAAGGAGAAATAAGTACATGAGAGTGAGGGCACGTTTACAAGATTCATCTAAACAGACTTACGACTCTCATAAAAGGTTATTTATCATTGAGTCAAAACCTAAATGTGTCGTTTGACACAATGGCAGGCACCAGTCATAAGAGAAACAAGAATTCGGATGGACTAAGAAAATGCTGTGTGAACTGAATAGAGTGAACTGATGTTATTACGATTCAGTACCGCGCCTCCCAGTGGACTTTGTAAGTACTGACGCAACTGAGTTTTTTATCATACAGCGCCTCCTACAGGCGAATGCTGAGATGACAGTCTTCTTTCCGTTTCTGTTTTATGCAAACAAGTAACTGCTGTAATCTACTGTTTTTTGGATGTAAATAAAAAAAGTCAAGACAATCATGACAAACATGTTTATTAAATTAAACCATAAGTATAGCAATAAATAAAACATAAATACAATATAAATAATGTTTCATAATTATTATTCAAATGTGTTTTATTATTCCACACCAGCATTGATTAAATGTGATACGAAAAAGATGAATGAGTGAACTGATTTAAGATCAGTATGAGTCTGTAAGATTCCAACAAACATAATGTATCAATCTGTGCAGAGATCACGATAGTGCTACTGTGAGATGCAATGTAAAAAATAATTACACACAATTGGAAACATTGGCACACATGGGCTATTCAAAAGATCACATAAGAGGCAGAAATCACTATTATCATAGGCAAAATGATGAGAAAGCTTTTGTACTCATTCACACAAACAGACACACATACAAAATGTGCTGAAGAAAAACTTCACGATTTGTAAAAGGAACCGATCGTTTTCAATCAGTTTGTTCCTTTTATTTAATTGGCCACTGGAAAGCAATGTAAACGCATTAGCCGCAGAAAATCCAGGCATGCGTTTAAATTGATGCACCTGTTCGGAATGATCTGTAGGAATATACTTCAGTGGTCACCAGAGTCCTCTGAGACTTGCTTTGGCAGAGTTACACAGCAAAGATAAAAAAAGTACTTGAAACACTGCTGTACCCATATAGAGCCAAAGAGATGACGCTTATTAAAACACTTTGCATGTTAAGACTTAGTAGGCTTACTTATGTTCAACTGACGTAGGTGCTAAAAGTGTGCTAAATGTTTTAATAAAATAGTCCTTTTGAGTAAGCTGCAGATTGCAGTGGCAGTGCAATCCTCCTAACTATATTAAACTGATCAAATGTGTCTAACAGAGGTTGCAGCAGAGGACGGAGACACGATTATCACAAGCAATCTCGCTCACTAACATAAGCACAGTGAGCAACTGGGGAATGCTTTTTCTAATTTTCAAAGGTTGTGTGACAAGAGATGACAAGTTCCACAAAGGGTTAAAAGGAGTATAAAGACAAAACCTCCACAGCGATGAGATCGTCTGAGCATGCACAGCTGAATTATTACAAGATGAATCTTTGTCTCCTCTCACATCCTTACTATCCTGTTCGGGGTGGTTTTTCCTTTTCACAGGTTGCTTTCTTGTGTGTCGTGACCGGTGGAGGAGATCGGATGCAGACCTCCGTTGTCATTGAGCCTCTTGGCACGGTACGTCTCGTAGTGGATGTTATGAGTGACCTCCTTCAGGTCCTGGAGGTGAGACCTGAGTATATGAAAACATAATCAGTGTTGAGAGTTTTTGGAAATATTTCATAAAGACTGCAAACATACAATGTTTTTTTTATTTATTTTTTATTATTATTAAGAGAGCAAAAAAAAAAAAAAAAATATATATATATATATATATATATATTCAAAACTATTTTAATTGGGGACAGTATGATTTTTATTAGTTTTTGAAAGTCATCTCTTATGCTCATCACAAGGCTTTGATAAGAAAGTGTCTTTGATCAGTAAAGTTAAAAGTTACGGCATTTATTTGAAAAAAGAATTTCAATGTCATTATCAATGTCTTTACTATCACTTTTGATTCATTTAATGCATCCTTGCTGAATGTTAATATCTTTATAAAAACGAAAAACTGACCCCAATCTTTTGAATGGTAGTAAATACAATACAGTATTAAGATCACCTTATTTAAAAAAAAAAATGAAGTTGTATACATTACCTAATCATGAAATCACGAAGTAAGGAGAATTCGCAGTGATTTGGGTTTTCAACTACAGGGACAGAAAAGGGACAACTTTTTGTCAGAAAACAAGCACCAACACTACAATATACTGTACACAAGTTTAAATACATAAGGTGTACTGTAATTTTTATGTAATACCTCAAAAAGTTTAACTGAAACGTGATTATTAGGAAATTGATGTTGTTCTGCCCTAAATAAGATGCGCTAAGTACATACTAACAGTGCTAAGAACACACAGAAAACATTTTTGTTTTTTGTAATGTTTTTAGATTTAATTCATTATAAAATGTCAAAAGGCGACAAATAGAATCTGATAGAAAAAGTGATTAAAATTATTTTGTGCAAATATACAGCTCTGGAAAAAAATAAGAGACCACTGCAAAATTATCCATCTCTCTGGTTTTATTATTTATAGGTATGAGTTTGGGTAAAATGAACATTTTTGTTTTATTCTATAAACTACTGACAACATTTTTCACAAATTCCAAACAAAAATATTGTAATTTAGAACATTTATTTGCCAAAATCAACAACTGGTCAAAATAACACAAAAGATGCAGTGTTGTCAGACCTCAAATAATGGTAAGAAAATAAGTTCATATTTATTTTTAAACAACACAATACTAATATTTTAACTTAGGAAGAGTTCAGAAATCAGTATTTGGTGGAATAACCCTGATTTTGAATCACAGGTTTCATGTGTCTTGGCATGCTCTCTGCCAGTCTTTCACATTGATGTTGGGTGACTTTATGCCACTCCTGGTGCAAAAATTCACGCAGCTTGGATTTGTTTGATGGCTTGTGACCTTCCATCTTCTTCTTGATCACATTCCAGAGGTTTTCAATGGGGTTCAGGTCTGGAGATTGGGCTGGCCATGGCAGGGTCTTGATCTGGTGGACCTCCATCCACACCTTGATTGGCCTGGCTGTGTGGCATGGAGCATTGTCCTGCTGGAAACACCAGTCCTCAGAGTTGGGGAACATTGTCAGAGCAGAAGGGATCAAGTTTTCCTCCAGGACAACCTTGTGCGTGGTTTGATTCATGCGTCCTTCACAAACACAAATCTGCCCGATTCCAGCCTTGCTGAAACACCCCCAGATCATCACCGATCCTCCACCAAATTTCACAGTGGGTGCGAGACACTGTGGCTTGTAGGCCTCTCCAGGCCTCCGTCTAACCATTAGATGACCAGGTGTTGGACAAAGCTGAAAATTGGACTCATCAGAGAAGATGACCTTACTCCAGTCCTCCACAGTCCAATCCTTATGGTCTCTTGCAAACCTCAGCCTGGCTCTTCTCTGCTTCTCATTGATGAAGGGCTTTTTTCTAGCTTTGCATGACTTCAGCCCTGCCCCAAGGAGCCCGTTTCGAACTGTCCTCGCCGTGCACTTCACCCCAGCTGCCTTTTGCCATTCTTTTTGTAGGTCACTTGATGTCATCCTACGGTTGTTGAGTGACATTCGAATGAGTTAGCGGTCATTTCGATCAGTCGAAAGTCGTTTTCGCCCTCTGCCGGTCTGTAACTTTGTTGTCCCCAATGTCTGCTGCTTGACCTTGTTCTTGTGAACCGCCGTCTTTGAAATTTCAAGGATGGAAGCAACCGGACGTTCACTGTATCCCTTTCCCAGTAAAGCCAGAATCGAACCCTTCTTTTCCTCACTCAAAACTTTCCTTTTCAACTTTTTTTGCCATGGTCAAGAGTTATTTTTTGATTCCAATTACTTTTGAGGTACTACTAGGGCTGTTTTGGCCTTCCAGCTGGTTCTACTGCAAGAGAATAGTGATGACCACAGAAGTGTTTTTTATTCTTTTCCTTATTAAATAAGATTTGGCTCAGTTGATCACCTAATCAGCACCTCATTCAGTAGATTGAGGTGTGCCTGTGTTGGAATTAGACAGACATTGGAATGGAATGGCTTCCATACTTGTAGAGATGCTGATTTAAGAAAAAATTGCAGTGCTCTCTTAATTTTTTCCAGAGCTGTATATATATACCGGTTTAAATCTAAAATATAATCCTCTTGGAAGAAATTTCGGTCCATGTTTTGAATGCAACATAAGCAGATTTTCTGCAGGAACAGAAACATGGAACATTACCCAAATATTATCAGCATTATTTTTTCAGCCTTCCGCACATATCACAAAGACAGTGATGTGCAAACTCCTTTCACATGGATTCAGACGGATCACCCTGGAAAGTTTAATTTAACATATAATAAACATTTTATAGAATATTGCTTCAGAAATATTTAAGGTTCTGCACTATTTCTATGTTATTAATTAAATAAGCAAGTTTGTAATTGATCAAGTAATATTTGATCATCAGGTTTAAACTGTAAAATGTGTAAATCTTTCAATTAAGCCATTACGAGTATGTGTATTTTATATATGGGACACTTCTTTACAAATAAGGAAAGGTTGCCGACCCCTGCTCTAATAGATCTTATTCAGAGCAGCGCCACGACAGGTGTGAAAGCGAGGCAGTAAGGGAAAGACTTACTGTGCTTTTTAATGGCATCTGCTGTAAAAAGCTCTATAAGGCTCCTAGATCACTAATAATTTTCCATAGCATGTTGTCTGGAATTTTTGTCAAGTAAAAATCTCTTAGAAATTGTTTCATCAGCTGCACAATCCAAAAAACATTGAATAACAGTACAACCCACTGAAGAGATGTCTATCCCTTACATTTAAAAACCAAAGATAGCACTGCTGCGAATAAGATCTATGGAACAGAAATAAATATTATTAGCACATTGACCCTTTTTATCTTAGAAATCTCCATTAAAAAGAAAAGTACAAACACTTCTGCCCACTCACCCTCCACCACTCCCCAGGCTGTCTTCCTCCCTAAAACTCGTTTACCATTGACCTGGTACTCTTTATCACTTCCTACCACGGCAAATGGCATTGCCTCCTGTAACGCACAGATTTAATGGGACAAGCGTAATGTGAAAACACTTTGACCATCAGATGAGAGCGTCCAAAGATGAAAGAAGAGATAAGAAGATGCAAGATGTGAGATCTTACCCTGATCTTATCATTATCACTCTTATCCTCCATGTCTTCATCAAACTCTTTCTGTGGATAACACTCGATCCCACACACTTCCAGCTCCTTCCTCACCTGCAAGGGATTATACCGAACTCTAGTTAATCTGTACAACTGATTTGATAATGAATAGGCCTGTGAATCCGCCTTTCATTCTCACCCTTTGTTTAAATTCAGTTTTCTCTTCTAGAGTGAGTGTGTCTGATTTGGCGATGACGGGAATGATGTTGACCACACGACTCAGATGTTTCATAAACTCAATATCCAACTGCCGAAGCCTGAGAAGGGGAAATAAGGGAGGAGATATTTGATAAATTGACTAGCATTCAGAACTTCACTGTCTAAATGAGGAGCACTCATGCACATTAAATCAACACAGCGGCTTGTCTTAATTAACAAATCTTCAACTGCAAGCATTGACAAATAATAAAAATAAGAGACATACATACTCGCAGAAATCCAGACGTCTTATTGCCATCTTTTACAAAGACTAGTTTTGTCAATTACAGTTTAAACTATGTAAGCAATATGTGATTAACTGCCCTTTTAAGAAAGTTAATTGTTTTCAGTGTTGGGAGTAACATCATTACAGTGATATATTACTTTTTGCTGTAATGCAGTAATAAAACGCATGACCAATACAATTTGGGTAACATTATACTGTTATAATCTCGGAAATGCACGTTTCAGCAACACATTTTAACCAAATTAAGTGGTGTTAGATTCTTTAATTAAAAAAAAAAATTATATACCAACACCCGAGACCTTCCAGCGCCTCAGAAAAGATTCAGTGGGTAAAATAGTATTTATTTCCTGTTGCTGGAATTTCGATAGTTGAGATGTGCAATCCTATGTGCGACACAGAAGGAACTCTCTACATTGAGAAATAGCAACACCCGGATTGTTCCCTCGCTAACACTAAGCTAACTGAGAGAGCTGCAGGGTCGGAGAAGAGAAAGAATATGGCGGACGAGAGTAGAGGTAAGACAAAGGAACAGAAATTACGTTTTTCTCTGTTTGCCATGCTGCTTGAACTCTGAGTAGCGAAGACTCATGTTCACCCAATGCATGCCAGGTTTTGGAAATTAACTTGAATTAATTAAAAATAAAAGAATAGAGTTTGGCTATATAGTTGGTTCTAGCTCTATTGTGTTTGGTTTCCCTACCATAAATTACCAGACTTTGATCATTTGTCTACTTTTGTGAATCTGACAGTGATTGTTTCTTATTGTAGTGGACCATGAGTCTTCCTACATAGTCATTATGCTATTCCATATCGCCCTCCACTGGATGTATAATGAGCAGCATTAAACTACATTCAGACATTTTAGAATGTCTAGTCTTCTGTGGTTCTCGGTGTGATTTTAATGTGCTTTTACAGTACTATAATGTGAAATGAATTAAGTAAAAGGCCAAAAGTGTACTTAAAGACTGACTTCCATGACTATATTTCTTACTTTTAAAAAGTGCACCATGTAATTGTCAAATTAATAGAATTAAAGGGCGTTTAAATGCTCTTCATGCTTTAAAGAAAACGCACTTTGATATGTTGACTGACATACTATAAAGCACAAAGTACTTGATTATAATTTTAATATAACTTTTTAACACTGTGGTAAAAAAATGTGATGTGGTAAACTGCAACTTTTTATAAAAGTGTAATAAAATATATACATAACATATAAGTTTAAATGGAAATGACATAAAATTATACTTTAGTTTATCATTAATGCTTGTCAGTGCATTTGACAATATGCTTTAGCCATATTCATAAGACAATAGAAGTAATCATGAAATAAAAGATGTACTTAAGTAGCACTCTTTGTGTTTGATATGAATGCAAACTATAATGTATTTGTATTTAATTGCAAATAATATGCAATTAAACACCTGTAAACATTACATTCAGTTTCAAACTTAAGTATTCTTTTTTAAAGTATATTATTTCCATAAGAAGTACAGTATTTTCCGCGGGGGGGGGGGGGGGGATGCGGGTTATATAAGGGTGTGGGCTACATCACAAATTTTTCACACGTAATAATATTTCAATATATTTGTTACGTCCCTAAGGACATAAGGTTTTTTTTGCGGTATTTTCTTTCTGTTTTTCCTTCTTGCGAAGGTTGTTGTCTCTGGCGCTTGTACTATCACTCTGACAGCTTGTGCTGATAGGCTGTCTGACCTGTCAATCATGCAAGAAGACGTGATTGGCTGTGCTGCATGAGGGTGGGCTCTTCTCATCTCATCCGATGATCAACACCTGTAGAAAACGCTTCTTAAGGGACGTGCTGCTGCACAGCGGGAGAGACTGCTTTTATTTTTTGTTCTGATTCTGACTTGTGTTTGTTTTCTTATTGTTTGAATTTTGCGCACAAGCACTGTGTACCGAGCCTGAACAATTATGGGTAATTAACATCATGCGAGCAACATTCGAAATGTGAACTTACACAAAAAAGTTCATCAATCTATGGGTGCGGGTTATATAAGGGTGCGGGTTATACCGGCGGTTTTTACACAGTGCCCCAAAGCCCGCAGGCAATATGAGGGTGCGGATTATCTGCATCTGCGGGTTATATGCGGGAAAATACGGTACTCTTTAAAAGTATGGAAAAAGGGTACTCACTATGCAAGTTGTTTTACAAGGTGGTATATGAGGTAAAATATAAAAACTCACGAGTGTCCAGTTGGGGATATGAAGTACAAGCAGCAGTGCACTCTGGTATCAGGGATGCGTTTCTTGCGAGCGATATTGACTTCTTCCTTTAAAAACTTCTCATATTGTTCATTGATGTATTTGGATATGGGCTCCCAGCTAAGAACAAAAAGGAACAAATCAACAGTGTGGCATGTGGAGAGTTATGTTAGAGAACTTGATTATGCACATGAAAAAAAAAACAGACTGGAATTTCTCTTTGTGAAAGGCAGTAAAAGAACAATGTTGAAATGCTGCATAAAAAGCAGTTTTCACTGTCATGACAGTCAGCGACAGGAGATTCAACACCCAGTTCAGCAGCATTTTGTCTGAGGCGTTTAAATGACACATAAAATATTGTGTCACTTTACTGAGACCCTTGGATGTGATTACTGAAGGCAAGCTGCCAAACCAGACTCACATTTGGCAACTCTACCAACAATCTGATGGTCGTCTCTGGAGATTAAGTGTAAATCTGGAAGTCGAAACACTGACCCTCACACTTTTCACATGTTTTTGATGCCAGTTAGTAGCAGCTATCATTTGCAAAACCTAAACCAGTTCTCTGGATTTACCAGAAATCACACAATACTCACCAATTATCATTGTTGATTTGGTCTCCAAAGCCTGGTGTATCAATGACTGTTAATTTCATCTTCACCCCTCCTTCCTCAATCACTGCAAAATTGACATTTATCACAGCATGTTAGAGTACAGTGATTGTTTCTGTTTAAATACCATAGTATAACATGGGATCAGACAGGATACACTCATTCAATGTCAATGGGGTTCAAAGTTGTGCATTATATGGACAAAAACAGCTGAAACATTCTTAAAAGGATAGTTCACCCAAAAATGAAAATTCTGTCAAAATTTGCTCACCTTTATGTCGTTCCAAACCTATTATACTTTGGTTCATCTTTGAAACTCAAATAACTGAAAAATATTTTTATGAAATCTGAGAGTTTTCTCTCACTCTGTTGAAAGTCCAGGTAAAACCTAGCGTTCACACTGTCAATCTTTGGGATTGACAACAGCATTAACTTACAGGTGTGTGTCTTGAAATGTCCTGTTCAAACAGCAACTGACAGTAGCGTCTTAAAACGGTCTGTATGAAAGTGCAACAGGATTCAAGCCAATATTCTCCAAACAAAGTGACACTGAACAAAGTTATATCAATGATGCCGAAGTTCATAACACTGAAAGGTCTTATTACTTTTGATATGAGGAGAGTCAAATCGAGCCACAAATTCATCCATCAAATTGTCATTAACCAATAGCAGCTTTTATATCTGGAGTGTTTGAGTTGCATATACAACACAAAAGTGAAGGGAACCACTCTGGTGGAAAACAGTGAACCTTCATATGACACACAGCTCTGTATCTTACCAAAAGTGAAGCCATACACTAACAACCCGAAACACACAATAGACACACGTTCGTGCACTATGTATGCGTATTGATCATTGTTTAGATGTAATTAAAAGCCTAAATTAAATCTGTCTAGCATATAAAGCGATCATATCTCTTCACAAGACTTGGATTAAACAGCTTGATTCATATGGATATGTTTAAAAATATCTCCTTTTGTGTTCCACAGAAGAAAGTCATATAGGTGTGGAACAACCTGAAGGTAAGTAAATAATGTTTATAAGTAAATAATGAGTTGTCATTTTTGGGTGAACGATACCTTTAATTCAGACACGTTTATCCAGACACAATGTTTTCTTTTTCTTATTCTAATGATTTGTAATGAGTAATTTATAATCAAGTTAGGGATTTTTAATTTACGCACACTAATCTATCGTATTTGTAACCAATTATTAGTTTAATTCTTTATTTGCCTTTCTTTAATTTTCCATAGAATAAGGATGAATATTGTCAGCACTTCTCACCAGATAGAACATGTTATCAGAATGTTTTGAGAAGCCTTTCTGTTGATAGGTGGAGCCTGAGCCGAGTTCAGCCTCGGAGAAGCTTTGTATCTGTGTGTGTGTGTGTGTGTGTGTGTGTGTATCTGTGTGTGTTAATATGGTCTGTATTGGTGAGGTGATTAACTGGCACCATAAGGAGACAGAATTACTTGTTGTTCTCGACAATCTGATGCCTAGAAATACATTTCTGCCACACGGAAGGTCACTTAACTTGTCAACCATGTGATCAACGAAGATATGCTTCTGACTATCTGCTCGTGTGGAAAAGTACTAGTTTTGTTTACCTTTCATTCTTTCTTTCTTTCTTAGCCAATCAGAAAAATTTAACCTTCATCATTGGCGTAGTTAGTAGCCTCTGTTAGAGTATAATTGCTGTAACAATGTTATTGTAAGTGGGGTGGCCTACAAACTCCTTGTGAGACTTGAAGCTTCTGCTGATGAAACTGCAAACTAAACTTCAATTGACTGCACTTCTGACTTCTGGTCTTCATTCAACATATCTGGTCCTCGGGTCTTAACTGTAATTCCCCTACATCCTAAAACCTTCAGAACAATGTCACGCAGGTGTCTACACAAGGTTAAAACATGAAATATATTAAATGATCTATTGTTACCTTTTTCTGAACAGCATTAGGATGCATATGGTACAAATTAGTTTGCCAGCTGTTTACTTACCTTAAGGGACCATGCACCATCAGCTGGCTTCCTAACCTGCCCTAGGCTCAACACATGCTGTCTAGATACTTACTCACAAGCACACTATAGGTCACCACTGTGCTACAGGCCCTGGTGTATTGATTACATTATTTATTGAGCAGACACTACCTTGTCTTTCTTAATTAGCCCATAATGTCTATTTCTGTCCAGTAAAAGGTCTGTCCTATAGCAAACAGTGGATAAAAGCCAAAGTCCCTTCAAAGCAAGTCATTTCACTCGGCGGCCATCTTTGAAATGACTCTCGTCCAGCTATTTCAGTCATGCAAGTACATCTTCTATTTCTTTGAATGTGGAAACATCAAATTCCCCAAAGCTGTTCACCAAGCTTATGATTACATTTCATTTTTGAAATCACGAATTAAACCTGACAACCGTTTCAGAAATTTTGCTTCTAAACGCTTAATAATAGTTTTCAGGCTGGACTAGCCATTGCGCATGTGCAGTCATAAGGGCTCGTCTCAGAAAACAGGCTGTTTATAGAACAAACTGAGCTTTTAAAGGTAGCAGCAGTGATACAATGACTTTACCAAATGTCGATTGGCTATTTTATTTAGAAGGCGGGACTTATTCCACAATATTGCGTGCCACACTTTCCCCCATTCATAGTAATATGAGTACACTCTTTGTATATCTAAAGTCTTTGCTAAAAGTTGACTGACTGAGACACTGTTACATGTTTAGAAGTCATGATCTGTGTGCTCTTACCATGCGAGACAGATTTTATCTCAACAGTCTTTGGAATCTTCTCATCGCGACTCCAACTTGTGGTCCTCCTGCTCACCTGTGACTTAAAGAGAGTATTCACTAAAGTGGACTTCCCAAGACCACTCTGACCTAGAGAGAGAAAGCGAGGAGGAATGGTAAGAAACAACAGTTAATCGGGGGAAACTATAACAACAGAAACGTAATCACTCTCCCACCCACCAACCACCATGACGTTGAAGTCAAAGCCTGTCTTCATGGTCTTCTTCCGCATTTGCTCGATGATGGTGTCTATACCGATGTATCCAAGCAATGCGGATCCTCGACCTGACCCTTGACCTTCACCACCCGTTCCTTGGGGTGAAGGCAAAAAGGGAGTGCCAGAAGGCGGTGCCACATGAGAGGGCTTTGCTGGGACGGCAGGTTTAGGTCTCACTTCAGGGGGCACAATTTCTGACATGTCTGTGTGAAAGAGTGAATGTTAAACACAATAGATTTAATCAGGTTATTACACTATAAATCCTACTCTGTGCCGCTCTTAACTCTAGAAAACTGTGTATAGTTTTTGTCATGTGATCATATTTAAGGTCCTGCACATAAGAAAATTAAGTATTTTTTATGCCAAAAATTTTTGTTGCATGTGAAAGTTGCATTTTCTAAATAGCAGGTACAATTATTTTGCGTCAAACATGTATCCAATTTTTTTAAAATTGTTTATAATAGATCCCACTTATCTTGACCTCGGTTAACTCGCCAAACCTATTATGTTGACGTTTTTGAAATGGAACCGCCAAACTCCCTATTTGTCTTAGCATTTTCTTATCGGTTAAGTCGATTCTTTTATGTCGCCGAACCCTGATATCTCGAGCACAAAAGAGGGACAAAGTCGCCACTTATCATCAGTTATCTTGATCCCTGTGACTAATGATAGTACCGAGTTCACTGCACATGCGCTGAATTTGCGTTGCACGTGCATCACGGTCTGTATGGTCGCTCACTCCAATGACGCTTCACTCACTCTTGCGGTGCAGTGCCGTGCAACCGCTAAAGAACTCGCAGAAAAATCAAGTCTTCACAGATGTTATCTTAGAAGAGGCACAGGAGTTCGCCTTCACTGTCCAGGAATTCCCAGATTACATCGACAAAGACGTCGTTACTGATAGAAGCTTAGAAGCATTTGTTTTTTAAGCAGACCGTTAAAGGCAAAAAGCAACAAAGCATTGTAGACTTTGTAAAGAAACCATAGTTACTGTGTGTGCAATACTTTTCAGAACTGTGTCCGAGTGAAATGACTGTGTTATGAGTGAATGTGTTTATGTGTATTGTGTATATATTATAGTATATTATATAAATATAATATAATTAAAGGTTTGTATCGAGAATTGAAGGTGTTTTTTATCGTATACTGGTAAATCTTGCACCGGCTGTCAGAGTGGTTGACGACTGCCCAGATGTTAAATGGAAACGACAGAAAACTTGAGCCGATTAAACTGGTCACACAAGATTTATAGATGGGTTTCGTACCAGCACACTCTTCTCAAACATGTAAAGAGCGCAAGTACAAACCATGAAAAAGAAAACACTGACAAACATCACAAATAAAAGAAGGAAAATAGAAACAGTAGATTATGCTATATAGCAGTCAGCGGTAGAGCGGCCATCTCTCTCCTCACTCAAAAACACTTTCCTCCCCGCGCGCTCACACCAGAACAGCGCGCACAGAACTACATACACCGTCTTAAAGGTATATTCCCAACATAAACAAAGTAGCCGTTACAATCTCTGCTGTTAGTTGGTGCACATGCCTTTTGTTGTTAGCAAACATATACAGTGTATGTACATTTTTATAGCATGCCGATCGCTTCATCAAACAAATCGCCATATTGGCTGTTGGTTATCTCGATCCTCGGTTATCTCAACGCTTTTTTGCAACCCCTGAGGCCGTCGACATAACCGGGTTCTACTGTATATATATATATATATATATGGCCCTATTTCATATATGCTATTTTCAAATGACACTCACAGCAGAAATCTTCAAACTTAGTTTAGTTTTACTTGTTTTTAGTTTTACCGCTTTCACATTACAATAAGGTTTCATTTGTTAACATTAATGTATTAACTAGCATGAACTAACTATGAGCAATTGTCACGGTTCTGTCAGGTTTAGTTTCAGTTTCTAGTGTTCCTAGTGGACGGAACCGTGGCACTGCTCTTCCTCCCGTGTTTCGTGTGAGGGCGCGTTACGTCATGGGCGCGCCCTTGTGTCCACGTGTCTGTTTGTTGTCATTGTTGCGCAGTGGGTGTGTTCACCCGTTGCGCATGTCAAGCGTGCTTTGTAAACACGCGGCGATGCGCGGTTGCGTTCGCCGCGCGTTTGTCTTGTTAGCGTCTGGCCCGCCTTCTTGTTTCCCGTAATTATTCCCAGCTGTTTCTGATCACTCCTCCCCTCGTGTGCCCTTTAAATATCCCTGTGTGTTGATGTCCTGCGTGGCGTCGTTGTCTTTCTATGTTCCCTGAGTCTTCGTACCGTCTCATCCGGTTGGTTGTGTTTCATGGTTGTCTTAGTTACATGTGTCAGTTAATGTTTTCCCCCTCGTGGGTTTTTGGTTTTCCGTATTATGATTTATGTTTGTTACAATAAATCCTTTACCTTCCCCTGCATTTGAGTCCTCCCCTTGTCGTTCCGTGACATAACGACGCCACCGTACTGGACTCAGCGGGGAAGGAGGTTTAGTCTTGTTTTTCGTGATTATTATTATTTATTTTTTTTGCTGTTTCTCTCCGGTCTCATGGGAGGAAAACAGCGTGGTAGGGGGATGGATCCCCGGTCTGAGTCACCTTCCACGGGTCTTACTTACGACCGCTATGTGAGATTCCGGACTCTCACCGCCCTCCGCCAGCAGGGGATCGATTTAAGACAGTTCGCGGTCACGTTCTTCAGAGCCGCGGAAGGTCTTAACATCAATGATGCGGCTCTGAAGGACCTTCTCAACTACGCTCTGGATGAGCCCCTCTGCTGGTGGAGGATGAGGGCTATGGACAATTTAAACTTCTGGGGATTTGTGAAGACTGTGTCCACCCCATTCAGGGGCCTTTCCCCCCAGGAGTTCTTGGCAGCGGAGCTCGCCAGAACGTGCGCTGCCGGCCCGGAGGCCACCGTCCCAGAGCCCGCTGCCGACCCGGAGGCGGCCGTCCCAGTGCCGGCTGCCGGCCCGGAGGCCGCCGTCCCTAAGCCCGCTGCCTGCCTTCGCAAGCGGAGGAGGAGGAGAAGGACCTCCTCTGGTCCGCCTGCCCCTATGACTCTCGCTCCACCGGCGCCCCGCGCGCGCCCTGCCCTGCCGGCGCCCCCGCGCGCGCCCTGCCCTGCCGGCGCCCCCGTGCGCGCCCTGCCCTGCCGGCGCCCCCGTGCGCGCCCTGCCCTGCCGGCGCCCCGTGCGCGCCCTGCCCTGCCGGCGCCCCGTGCGCGCCCTGCCCTGCCGGCGCCCCGTGCGCGCCCTGCCCTGCCGGCGCCCCGTGCGCGCCTCGCCCTGCCGGCGCAGCCTGAACTTTCCCTGCTGGCCAAACCTGAACTCTTGCCGCCTGACCACACTGAACTCTTGCCGCCTGACCACACTGAACTTTGCCTGCCTGAACTTTGCCCGCATGAACTCTGCCCGCATGACCCGCCGGCCGAGCCCGAGCTCTCGCCGCCTGACATTCCGGCCCTGCCGGACCCGCCGGACCCTTCGGCCCTGCCAGAGTCTGACTGGCTGGTTCCCCCGGCGCCACCCTGGCTGCCTGCCGGGACTTCTAACAGGTTGGAGGCCGCCTGGCTCACACCCCCTGCTCCGCCTTGGTTGCCTGCCGGCACCCCTGGTCCCCTTGAGCCACCCTGGCTCATCCCTCCATTTCCTCCCCCTGGACTCGGTGCTTAATTTTGTGGCATGTTGAATTGTTTGAGTTATCTTTTTTTCAGAAGCTTTTGAGGACTGTTTTTGAGGTTATGAATTTTTGGTGTTGGGTTGGGTGATTTGCATTTTTGCTCACTTGTGTTTGCTTGGCTTGTCGTCCCTCCCTCCCTTCCCTCGTTGTTTTTGTGTTTCCCTAGTCTGGTCTGTTCCCGGTGTTCCACGTAGGGACGCCAGGTGGCGTCCCTTTAGAGGGGGGGGTAGTGTCACGGTTCTGTCAGGTTTAGTTTCAGTTTCTAGTGTTCCTAGTGGACGGAACCGTGGCACTGCTCTTCCTCCCGTGTTTCGTGTGAGGGCGCGTTACGTCATGGGCGCGCCCTTGTGTCCACGTGTCTGTTTGTTGTCATTGTTGCGCAGTGGGTGTGTTCACCCGTTGCGCATGTCAAGCGTGCTTTGTAAACACGCGGCGATGCGCGGTTGCGTTCGCCGCGCGTTTGTCTTGTTAGCGTCTGGCCCGCCTTCTTGTTTCCCGTAATTATTCCCAGCTGTTTCTGATCACTCCTCCCCTCGTGTGCCCTTTAAATATCCCTGTGTGTTGATGTCCTGCGTGGCGTCGTTGTCTTTCTATGTTCCCTGAGTCTTCGTACCGTCTCATCCGGTTGGTTGTGTTTCATGGTTGTCTTAGTTACATGTGTCAGTTAATGTTTTCCCCCTCGTGGGTTTTTGGTTTTCCGTATTATGATTTATGTTTGTTACAATAAATCCTTTACCTTCCCCTGCATTTGAGTCCTCCCCTTGTCGTTCCGTGACAGCAATACATTTCTTACTGTATTTGTTAATCTTTGTTAAAAGTGATTTGATAAAAATACAGCTGTTAATTGTGTATTCATGTTAGTTCACAGTGTATTAACTAACGTTAACAAATACAACTTTTGATCTTAATAATGTATTAGTAAACGTGAAATGAATAAAGATTAATAAATGCTGTGGAAGTGAAGTTCATAATTACTTCATATTAACTAATGTAGTTAACTAATAAAACCTTATTGTAAAGTGTTACCGCTTTACCTAATTTAAGAACTTTCTTCTTCCCTAAAGTACAATTTAGGTGAAACGTGACACATCTTACCCCACTCTTTCCTACACGGTTTTGCAAATACAATATGTAGTTACTCAGACACAATAGGATTAATTGGGGAAAACAAAGATGAGACAGCAGTGAATAATTTCGCTCAGAAAGACAAAAGCTCTGTGTATGTTATCATGTTTTAGTGCTCGTATTTCCCAGCCTAGTCCACTTTAAATGCTCCACTGAGTTGCCGGCCTATATTAACACCATATGCCACCCAAATAAGCATCAAATAATGAATTATTACAGACGCTCTCAACAAATCTCTTTATCGGATTAATCACCCACGGCTCGACCTTTCCCACGCACCAAGACGACAAAGTGACACAGTTCCTTCAAGCGACACTGTGTCTTTTATAGAGGATCACATTCATATCACTCGCATTGTAAATATATAAATGAATGAAGTGGAAACCAAACATAAGCATATGTGGATACATGCAGACATAATTGTTCCATTTCTTCGTGTATTTACCTAAAATGGATTCGTGTGAGAACGAGTAATCAAAGGGAAACACTCTTCCCACTTACCGATCCCTGTTTTTTTGTAGCGATCGCAGGATGTTTTTTAAATTCGTCCCTCTTTTCTGTCTATTAAAGTAGGCTAAGGCTATAGTTGAACAGGCGACAGGGAATGATCATGTGTTCAGGTACCTCTCTCCCTCTTTCTTTCACCCTGTCTCTCGCCTTTCTATTCGCAGCTCATTCCTTCCTCCACCCTTTTTTTTCGTTACCAAGGAAACTAACGGGAGACTGGGGGATGCAGCGCGCATGCGCAGTGCGCGGGTCGAACTGAAATTAGGGATTCGGGTCGCGGGTGATTTCGGATATTTGTACGGCACTCTAATATTTAACTCTTAGTTGTTTGTCTGTATTTGTTTTAGCATTTTTTTACAGCTATTTATATAGGACAACCTACAAAGAATGATGTATTAAGTAGAATAATTAGACTGTAGACTCTTAAGAATAATTAGACGACTTGTGACTTGTGTAAAATCACGCGATATTTAGATTACAACGGGACTCTCCTTAAGGAAAACGTGTTTTTTCCCCCTGTTCTAAAATATGGGACCATCCAAAAATCATATTGAATATTTATTAACAAAATAATTCACAAAGAAACAATATTTATCAACTAACAACTATCCCGTTCTGCTGACGTCATCAAGTCCTCTTATTTTCCAACTCTCTTCTCCAGTCATTTTGTCCTCATTAAATATTCTAAAATGCATCAAATTACTCATATAAACTCTTCATATTAACCTAAACTCATAATACCACATAATGGTATACAAAACAAAACTTTAATTTTGATTTGCACTCACATTTCAAGGCTTTGTTGACTTGTGCCTGCCTGTCTCATGCGCTCTGTTCACATGTGGAGTGTTTGTGGCGTATGCAGTGACTACTGAAGTGCCGTTGAGCGTCAGTGTGGCTTTTACCTCATGACAGGGTTATCTCAATGTGTTTAGACAGGCCTGTCCTTGATGATAAGGCCGAGTCCCTGTTTCACACGCTTTACAGTTTGTCCTTTCTCATCTATATTGTGGATAATATTCAGCAAACACTTTGTATACTTGTGAATATTTGGGTTTCTAGGGTTTATATATAGAGTCTTGCGGACGTACCCTTTTGGACAGTGGCGTCACAGTCTAATCACCAGTGTTTATGTCACATGATCACAAAAAGAAGTCACACACAGCGCACAGGGCTTAAAACCAACGTTTTGCCACACCTGCCAATATGTGATAAAATGCAATAAATATTTGTTACCAGGCATGAAACATAGATAAATACTTATGAAATTTACAAAAAATGTTTTAGTCAAAGAGCAGTAAGTGATTGTTCTTTTTCTTTTTTTGCCTGATTAACTTTAAATCACAGAGAGCTGCAGGATTTTTAGGCTGTTGTCACTTTAAGAGCACAACCACAGATCAATATACTGTTATACACGCAAATTTTTTTCAAGACATAACTGACTATGTTTAGGATAGTTGGGATTTTGACATAATATTGCTTATAGAGCACGAGTAACAAATTGAATTCCCTTTCGCATCTTCTTAAGATAGAAGCTTAAACTTTTGTGACAATGCTATACTGACCTGTCAAATGTCCTGAGGGTCGTTCATGGTTTCACAATTTTGCATTGTTTCATAAAAATGTTATCGGCCAACTGATATACTCGCCAACATCGCTTTACTCTCATTTGGGACTTGGTGAATGTTCATCATAGACCCTGGGTACACATATGTTGGTTGTCGTCACTTTTACACTTTCAGTATTACTCACAATTAGAGATAAATATATATTCTTAAATATTAGAGTTGCATCAAGCCAGTGATAGAGACGATTCGGAAATACATTGCCGCTTCTATATATATTCTTTTATTTTTCTTATTTGAATAATTTGTAATGAGGGATTTATAATCAAGTTATGGATTTTTACTTTACGTACATGTCAGTCTATCGTCAATGTAACCAATTATTAGTTAAAGTATTTACTTTACCTTTCTTTAATTTTCCATAGAATAAGGATGAGTATTGTCTGCACTTCTCACCAGAACATGTTATCAGAATGTTTTGAGAGTCTCTCTGTTTATAGTTGGAGCCTGAGCCGAGTTCAGCCTTGTATCTGTGTATCTGTGTGTGTGTGTGTGTGTGTGTGTTAATATGCTCTGTATTAGTGAGGTGATTAACTGGCACCATAAGGAGACGGAATGACTTGTTCTTGACAATCTGATGTATTTTGATGAATTTCTGCTACGAGGAAGGTCACTTAACCTATCAACCATGTGATCAATTACTAGTTTTGTTTACCTTTCTTTCTTTCTTTCTTAGCCAATCAGAATCATTTAACCGTCATCATTGATGTAGTTACACTCTGTTAGAGTATAATTGCTGTAACAATGTTATTGTATGTGGGGCGGCCTACGAACTCCTTGTGAGACTTGAAGCTTCTGCTGAGGAAACTGCAAACTATTCTTCACTAAAATTTCTTCAATTGACTGCACTTCTGACTCCTGGTCTTCATTCATCATATATGGTCCTCGGGTCTTTAACTGTAATTCCCCTACACCAATATCAGATTCCATTCGTGTTTTTCAAGTGGTGCTTGCTCATATTGCCAGGTTAATGCAACTTGAGTTGTTTTAAAGTTTTAGCATGTTGGTACACGATTGCTAAAGTGTTCTGAGTGATTTTTAACACTTGATATGCAATTTCTAAAGCATTCTGCTAAGTGATTTTTAAAACGTTGATGCGGTTGCTACAGTGTTTTGGAATTTCAAATCCCTAACCCTATAGGTAAGAAAAGGACTAACTGCAAATCTCACCCAAACATGTGCTACTAATGACTAGTTAAAGTTTTCCTTCCTGATACATAATTAGATTTTTATATGAGGCTGCTATGTATATATTTGGAATGTCTTGTCTTTATACAATCCTTCTAATGTAATTCCAGTAATTAGTCTTTGCACTCACCTGTAGACACCCGTTCTTCAGGACAGGACTGCATATCAACTCCAATCCTCATGTCTGCGACTACAGATGGCTGTAATGGTAGGGGGTCTTCTTCCTCTCTTAACCACGGGTGGTTTATTTCTCTCAATCTGTCACAATCTGTAGTATGAAGTGTGTGTTTGGACTCTTGTGGTTGGTCTAGAGTGAATGGACACTCTGACATGCATCCAGCCATGGAACATTTCAGCATTTCAGAGTTTGTGCATGTGCTTGGGCTGCCCGAGAGTTCCAGGTGAACAGCTTTATCACCTTTCTTGCCAACAAATGTACTTGCACAACTAGAGGCACACTTTTTATATAACCGTGCACCTCTGTATTTTCTTCCGAATCTGTAATCTTCATGCAAGATCGCTTCGGTTGAAGTGGATTTAGAAGAATCTGAATCTGAAAGGTTGCTATTTTGGGATGATTTTTTAACATCCCTTCCTGTATTCGCTGTTTGGTTTAAGGAAGATCTTCTCCATGCCTGAGGAGTTTTAAAGTATGTAGGTCTACTGTCAGATGTTCTTTTGATCATAGGTCTACAGATTCTGCTCAGCTGACCGCATTCAGTGAATGATCTGGGACTCTTCAAAGGGAACTGGAAGCAGCTCATTCGGCCGCACTGATCTGATGCATCATTGTAATGGGATGTGATGACGGAAGTGTCTGTTTTGGAAGCTGCGGACTGCGGCCTGATCTTTGGTTTAGACTCTTGGTTGTCACTGGCACTGGTTTGATTGTGTTGGGAGGAAGTAATAATCATGTTTTCATCAGAACTATCATTGGTGGGGTTACAGTCCTCTGAAGCTCTGTTTTGCCTTGTTGATGAACTTGATGAAACCACTTCACTGTATTCTTTTGGAGAATGAACATTATCCCTTTGGTTTGTGGTAGCTTTGGGTGATAAGCTTTGGGTTTTTACAGGTGTTGATCTTCTGTAGAGTTGTCTCTTTCCTTCAGCTGAAGCTTGTGGGTGGTTTTGAGGTTTCTGACAAATCATGGTAGGTTTTATTATCTGTGTGGCTGCCCCTAATGTTATCTTTGAATGAATGGGCTGTTGTCCATTGCTCTGAAGTTTTGGGTTCTCTTCACTGCTTACTTTGATCTTCTCCAGATTAGACAAATGGGCAGTAGAGTTTATAATTCTCCCTGTTTTAATCAATCCGAGCCGGATTCGAACTAGAGTAGGGTCCTGGGATTGACGCTTCTTTTGATAGCCTGCTAAATTTTGTGGTCTGCTTTCAGTTTTTTCAACATGTCTAAGGATTTTAGGGCTTATGCTTTCAAATGTTGAAGGCTTGGTGACTTCCCTGAAGCAAATGTTCGAATTTTGCTTTAGTTTATCTTGCTGTTGAGGTCTGACTGGATCTTGTTGTAGGCCAGTTTGCTTTTTTTGACGCCTTGTGTTGGTTATGGGAATTGATCTGATGCTTCTCTCAGTGGACGAAATGGGTCTAAATCTCGATATTTTGCTGTCTACTGGCCATGTTTTACCACGTTTATCAGCAGAATGTAATGGTCTGTCTTTGTCAGATGGTAGCTCTCTAATCTCTATTTGAGAAATGGTCTTGACTGGCTTCAGTTGTGACGTATCCTCTGTATTGATGATGCTGTAGAACACAGAACAATAGAAAGTGGATGAGTGACATTAGTTTTGAGGAATGAAACAAAATAACATTTCACCAAACTTGTATGAAATATTGTAAAATTAAAAACATTAGCAATTATGCAATGTTTGGAAATGACATGATAGGGGTTCTTAATTTTTTGTATTAGTAAAATGTATTTTTAGGGATGCAAAAGGTAACTCTAAAACTGCTTTGTAATGAAATGTACTGTTGGAATGCTATGTAAAACATTTTTAACTTTAAATTAACATTTAAAAAAAATTCATTAGGTTTACATATATATCAAACATAGTGTGGAGAAAAATAAACACTCAAATTATACTAAGAAAATATTTTAATAATTTGCTGTGGTACAGGAACCATAAAATGATATACAAATAAATTTTAATTCAACTAAAAAAAGTTGGGAGAAAATAATAAAAACTTAACTCAATACAAAGTAAATATATTCTAGATAATATATTAATAATTGGCTTGTAATATAATACAATTTTGCAAAAAGAGCAATGCTTTATCACTTTGTTTCTTTATAGTTTAAGAAGGGTGTTAATAAGGAGAGGAACTGTAAATTTGGGAGTTCTTAGAATCAAAAACCTTTGTACAGAGAGAAATATACCTGGTTTGAGAACTGTGAGTCTGATTTTCTTGCTCCAAGCTTACCCCGGTCTGAATGAAGGAGGAAATGTGGATGGGCTTTTTTAAGATGACCGAGGGGGAAAGAGGCACAGGACAGGGAGACACTCTAGTGGGTGAAGTAGATGGGTCACATGTGGGACAGGGAGATAGACGAACAGGAGAGTAAGATGAAATAAAGTGAGATGATGGACTGAGACGAGAAGGAGAAGTAGATAAAGGTGAAAGACGGGAGGGAGAGGAGGTTGGGGTAACTGCACATGGTGAGAGACTGGAAGGAAAAGGAGAAATAGGGCTAAGATACGGAGAGAGTCTTGCTGACGATAGAGAAGATCCTGTAGGTAATGTGTTTCCAGTCGGGTCTTGCTCCCATGGGTTCATTGCAGTAAGACACGGCCTATAAGATTTCACAAAAAAGTTTGAGCAAAAAGATTCCAAAGTCTATTTTCTATTGAAATTAATATTGAGGATTACCCTACTATGGAATAGAGTGAGTACATCAAACTCTCAAAGTGATATGTAAAATTACTGACCTGTGATCCTGTGGTCTGTTTACTGGACGAGAGAAGCGAGAGAATGAAGGGGGAAGAGTGTGTCAGGAAATGGTGGGTACTAGACTTACATTCCCTCCATTCTCCTCATCTGAAGCTCCACTGTCTCATTCACCCACTCTCTTCACATCATACATGCTAAATGGCAGAATTTGTGAAACTCCAAAATCAAGTGGAAACAAGCAGAAGAGAAATATTTCTTGACCAGTTTGTGTTTATTATAGTCATAATTCCAAGAGGGGAAAAAACATGCTACAATTGATGATACAAATATCTACTTTATTATGAATGCCATTATTATGCATGATTGTCCAAAGTATGATTAACCAACAGTTAATGCAAGAAACATTGAATTTTGATATTCAAAAAACATTGAAAAATCGATGCGAATCTAGACGTTATGGACCAAAAATAAATGTAAGAGCCAATTATTAAGAGGCTAAAGGGCCAGTCACACAGCGAAAACGCATGAATGACGCACAAATTACTCACAGATTTTCGTTTCTGCGCGGAGTGTGCGTCGTATGCGAATTTCGCCGGTGGAACGAACGTGGACCATCAGTGATTGTAAGTGGATGTGCGTCGAAGGCGGTTTGTGCGTGATTTTGAGTTTTGAATGGTTCGAAATTTGTGCAAAGGTGTGCGTTATTCATGAGTCGGCGTGCGTAGTTTATGCGTCGGGTATGCATGACTATGCGCGGAACACGCTTCGGCCGTCAGTGCTTATGCGTCGGAACTGGTTCGAAACCGCGCACGTCCATGTCCGTCAACTGACGCCCCACTTTCATATCACGCATGAACCGCGCACGTATCACGTTCATTCCACTGACAATGTGAATTCTGAAAGTGCTTGTTCGTGGAACGTTTGCGAAGCGTGCGTGTTTGGATCTGTCAGTGTCAGTGATTCATGCGTCGGGCATGCGTCGAATGTTCGTGGAATACTTTGGTCTATTTCTCGACGCACAAGCACGCACAAACCCAATCTGTGCGTGATTTGTGAGTCATTTGTGAGTGATTCGTGCGTGATCGGCTGTGTGACTGGCCGTTTAAGGCATTTAATACAAAACTATTGGCACATGAAAATAACTACTTAAACACTTCCAAGTCCTTGGATAAGAACAGTAGACCACAAATAAGACTATAACAACAGTGTGTGTTTCGTATCTTAGGGGCAGTTTACACTGTACCATTTTCAACTAAAAACTGGAAACCTTTTAAGTGTTTTGGATGTTCATTTAAACAAAAATGGCATTTTGGGAGCCTGAAAACAAGAGCTTTTTAAAACGGTTTCAAAGTGCAGGTGTTAGAAAACAATGCCGTTCTCATGAAATGTGAACTACAAAAATGTGAATTTGTAAAGCGTTGACGTCATGTGCATGCGCATGTTCAATCTAGTTGCGTAGTATTTCTTTGCAAAGTGACATCGCCAACTACTGGCTTGGCAGCAGAATACAGCGAGGATCATTTGACAACTTAGTATGTACACGAAAAAATTGTTGTTGTGTAAAAGTACCCTTAAAGACATAGCAAAATGTATACAGTGATCCCTCGTTTATCGTGGTTAATGTGGACCGGAACCCCCCCCCCCCCGCAATAGATGAAAATCCGCGAAGTAGGATCAGCCAATCAGAGAGTTTCTCTCTTTGTCTGGCATCCTAGGAAACCGTTTTTCTCGCATCATGATGAAACATCGCTGATTTCCGCAATACTGCTGCCGATATGGCGGTATTTTTGAATTTGTATTTTTCAATAAATATTTTAGAAAAATCCGCGATGCACTGAGACCGCGAAACTTGTACCACAAAGTGGCGAGGGATTACTGTAATGTCTTTTACACAAAAGTCAAGGTTGTTCCTCCACCTTTGTCAAATGTCACAAAAATGTTCTCTAAAGTTGACTTGTGTGGGAACCGTCACTGGATTTGATGAAATTGTTTTGCAGGTCTGAAATCTTCATTTAGTGCTTCTCTGATGGCGCATTTTGTGTCGGTGTCTATTTTGTCCATCCAACGTGGATATGCTAAAACATTTAAACATGTTGCTGTGCGATGCACTTCAACTTGACCAAAAATTATGCTAGAATAGCAATATGTATTTTTACTTTTGGCTGAAATGTCAAGAGATAATAAGAAGATAAAGCTCTTTGCTAAAGAACTGGTTTAATTTATCACCTGAAAACGCGATACTCTTCTGAATTACCCAGAGACCCAAGTTGTATTACTATTACAATGTTTAATGCAAATAATAATAATTGTAAATATAAATGAATTGAGTTCTGCAGTGTACTATACCATTTAGCTCTGTAATGTGATTGCAGATCTTTGTATATAATTAAAGAAACCCTGTGAAAAGACAATGGATTCTGATAAAGTGGCATCAATGCATGATTTGACACAAACGTCTCATTGCAGCATCCATACACGTCCCATCATAACAAGGCATTGCTGTCATCATCTCTTATAGGAGCCAGTGGCTGGTGCCTCAGTGACTTGTTGTTCCACTTGTGGGCATCCTGAAGACCCGGCTCCAGAAAATACAGACATGCTCCGAAACCAGCCAGGACCAGAACTGAGACCAGCAGATAGACAGGGACGAACCAGTCCAGAAACATCCAAGGCATTGTGTTATCTCAAAAGTGTAGAAAGAGAGAATCATTTATTATTCTCTGAATAAAATGAAAACACACCTGAGCACTGCAGAAGGATTGCATGACCCGTAGGAAAATATGAAGGTGACAGTCATTCTTAACAGTGCAGCAGGTTTTGTCCATTATTCCCACTTTACTCTGCGGTACAACATGTGTATAAGTGCAATGAAGATGGAGTACAGTAAAAATGCTATAAAACATCAGCCACACATGCACATTTGCATTACGTGTCTCCACATACCTGCAGTATTTCTTTGATTCTCTGTAAATTGGCACTGTAGTTTGGGGTTTAAATTGTTAAACCCAGGCAGAGCGGATGGAATCGTCTTAATAAAAATGCTGAATGAAGCCAAATGATGGCTGATGCAGCTACATGGACAAATGTATTATCTTAATCGATGCTATGGAATGAGTGTTATCTCGTACCCTCGCTGTGGTGCTCTTCTTGTCAAAGCTGTGCCATCCAGTTGGGGGGAAGGGGGGGGGGCAGGGTAACCATGGAGACATCTCTGACGAGGAAAGGGTCATAGCAGAAGTTACATAATTTCTTTTTGTAACCCTTTCTTCTCTGTCCTGATCTCACATTCCTGGTCATTTCCCGTCAAACTGGAACATGGCAGATATGACTGGAAATCAGAGGTTTTTAGGACGGATGTTGTGTTGTATTATTAGCTTTAGCTTAATTAGCTTTTGTGTATTAATTAGCTAATATGTAGGTTTCCTGTAGCTCAATCAGTAGAGCATTGGTGTTTACAACGCCAAGGTCAAGGGTTTGATTCCCAGGGAAAGCAAGAACTGATTAGAATGTCAATGTGTTTCTTGAATGCAATATATTTGGATTTGGCTTTGGATAAAAGCGTCTGCTAAATGCATAAAAAATAAATGTTTTCAAATCTCTGAAAGGGTTTAAAATAACCCACAGCATCATTTGACCTTTATTTCACACTCTCATGTTGTTTTAAATGTGTATGGCTTACTTTTTTCAATGGAACACAAAATGAGAAATTCAACAGAATGTTCACGCTGCTCCTTTTCCATACAATGAGGGGTGACCTGATACTATATATATATACATACATATACATACACACACACACACATATATATATATATATATATATATACATAGAAAGCAGCTCCCTCATATATATATATAATATATATATACACACACTCTAAAAAAAATGGTGCTATATAGCACTAAAAGTGGTTCTTATAATGGTTCTTTGTAGCACAATTTGGTGCTATATAGCACTAAAAATAGTTCCCCTATGATTACGAGCCAAAGAACCACTTTTAGTGCTATAAAGCACCATTTTTTTTAGAGTGTATATATATATATATATATATATATAAATATTAATATATATACTGCATATTTACATACATTAAAAGCTCATTTATGCGATTACAACATGTCATGGCATGTCATGATCTGTAATGGACCCATTCACATTAATTTAAATTTTGAAGAATGTCCATAACTGGTATTAATTTTTGAACTCATTCATTCATCTCAATTCATTAAACAAACTTTTGATTTTAATAACTTATAAGCACATTTTGAAATTAACATGACTAAGATTAATACATGCTTTAGAAGTATTTTTCATTGTTAGATCATGTAAACTAATGTAGTTACCAATTGACAACAAAAGTGCTGTCCGGTTACTAAACAGTTTTGGTTCCTATTGTCTTCAATAGTATGGATCAATAAATTAGAATAAATAGAATTCCATGAGAAGTCAATGGGAACAGAAGGTGTTTGACTGTTGACATTCTTCAAAATATGTTCTATACAACAAAAAAAGTTGGAACAATTTGAGTGAGTGATGAATTTAAATTTTTAGCTGGACTACCTGTTTTGGTCTATGAAAGAAAATCATACGAATTTGAAGGTAAACGATTACAGAATTGATTTTTTTGGGTGAACTAATTAACCTGAATGACACTTCCCAGACTTATATTCCTAAAGCAATCTTTCTTTGACACACACACACACACACACACACACACACGCGGGAGCTGCTGCATTACTCTTCAAGTCTTACTAGCTTGAGGTGAGCAAAGCTTGACTGAATAAACATAAAGCAGATTCTTAAACATACACACAAATATAATCTCATCACAATAACACCCATTACACAGTTGTTGCCAATGACAGTCTCAAATATAAGGCAAAATGAGCAGCACTGACCTACATATGAACACAAGGCAAACACAAGATGTGTAGCTTTCAGCAAAGCCTGAAGAAAATAAACTCACATATTTAAAACGATCTGCATATTCACAATGACAAATGATGCAAACAAAACAGCAGTGGTCCTAAAAAGTACGAGCACTCATAAATGTCACACAAAAGTGACAATAAAATGTCAAACCAAGTGGAATCTGCAGATACATTTAACTGGACCTTTTCTCAGACCCAGTTTCAATATTTCTGCAATTACTTTTAATCATCTGGTGAAAAAGATTTTTAGTGGATTTTGAGAAGTGAGTTTCATATCTTAAAAGGATAGTTACCCAAAAATGAAAATTCTGTTACAATTTATTTGTACTCATGTTGTTCCAAACCACTAAGAAGTTCTTTCTTCCGCTGAACATAAAAGAAGATATTTTGAAGAATGGTAATCAGATTTTTTCCCACAAACTTAATTGTTTCCAACATTATTGTTTCCAACATTCTGGTTACCGACATTCGTCAAAATGTTTTCTTTTCTCAAGTCCCCCACGGCCAAATTTATTGTGTAAGACAGTGGTCGCCAAATTAGCGAGTCCCCCCCCCCCCCCTCTCATTTAGGCAGAGGAGGGTGATCTTCAGTTTCAAAAGGTTGGTGACCACTGGTGTAAGACATATGATTACATTTAATGTTTGTGCTTGACTTTTAATTAAGTCAGATTAATGGCTCATAGTCAAACTATTTTTACATTTTGTTTCCTGCTCAGAAATTACACATATATTGACCTTTAATTGTGTACGTCCACAAAAAAATTACACATTTTAGTTAATATTAACATTAATGGATGTTTTAACAAGAAATACATTTATGGGCAGATGACGTGACGCCTGTTTTTTCTGTAACTAAGTGTAAATGTTTACTGAACTGCATTTCTCAACTAAAACAACACATACCAGTGGGGCATAGAACATCATTTTATTTCAACATTATGATTTTGGGATGTAAAATGTATTTGGTGGTGTTCATATTTCAAGATGAATAGCAAAATGTCCTGCGGTGTGACTGTAACATTGATGACTCCTCAAATGTAAATAATAGTAAAATAAAGCAGATATGTCTGGAGCAGCTAATAAATGCCTTGGCATTATTTTGTATGTCTTTGCTTAATTAACTTAAGTTTTCAAAATGCTAAAAAGTACTAAAATAGTATTTACAGTACATTTAATTTTGTAACACAAATGCTGTCCTGCAGTGTGACATAGGATATTCGATTTTTGTACTGGCAGTTACATGGACAGCCATAGGGGTCTTTTAGTCAACACCCCAACCAGGAAATTCCCCAGATGCTTGGGTGTGCTATAGAGGTTAAAAGGTGACTGTTAATCTCTTATTAATTTGATAAATTTCATCTTTTCTGTCAGACCATGAACGTCCATTTTTGTGGAACTAACTACCAGGTACTATATGGCACCTCATAATGGTTCTTTGTAGCACCATTTGGTGCTATATAGCACTAAAAATGGTTCCCCTATGATTACGAGCCAAAGAACCACTTTTAGTGCTATATAGCACCATTTTTTTAGAGTGTATAATTAAGCAATATGACAAGAGCAAGAGAGCTGTTTTCACAAAAATGAGCATGACTGCAAATGTGATACTGATTTTATACAAATGTGACATACTTTACACAAGTGTTTTTCCATTTTGTCAGCGTTTCGTTCTTAAATGAATCAGCTGCTTTTAAAGAATAAATAAAAAATGATTCCGTGACTCACTCATTTAGTGTTTTGATTTCAGTTTCATTAGAACTTTTTCTATAAACACATTTCTATATTTTAAAATGTTATTTAAAAAATAAAATTATTTATGCAGGTGTAATTGTACCAATTCAAACCAGCTCTGCAACACAAAGATAACTTTATTTTTAGTGATTTGAATGGAAACAGCTCTATAGGGTCTTATTATTAGAACTGTATTTATTGATTAAATAAGACATTTCTCAGACAGTAGCTACAGATCTTTCGATGAAGTTTTGAGGAGTGCTGGTCTGACCAGCATTTCATTTTCATTTACACAACATACAGAGAGTCATTAACCAAGGTATTCATTTCCTTGACCAACTCCATATAACACTGGTGTTTATGGGAAGGCCAAAATTCAAAGCAATGTATTTAGCAAAATAAATACTGTGATTCCGCACCTGAAAAAGCACCCACTGGAAGACGAATGGATAAATGCAAATGTTCAGAAAGTTTTCTAAAAAAAACACCTTTTTTGTAATATGAGAAAATAAAAAGTTATGCTCAAAAAAAAGTTTCACGGCCCTATTGAAAAATATATTTGAAATAGATGTATTTTATGGCAAGTATACTACAAATACATTTACATATTTATGTACTTAATACAAATACCCTACAATTGTACTTTTGGCACACTAAATTGATATACTTCCAATCCGCTAAATTGGGACAACTCCTTTTGTGTAATTGTATGGTGTGTGATTGGTTTCTGCCCTGTGACCTAGTTTTCCCAGTGTCTCATTCCATTCACCTGTTCTGTCAATCATTACGTTAGTCCTCCCGATTATTTAAGCTCTGTATTCTCCTTCACTTTCTGTCCGTTCTCGTCTATGTATCAGCATGAAGTCTATGCAAGTCGGTGGCGTCCAAGTTGTGCGATTTCTAGATTACGTGTCATTTTATTCTTAATGCACTTTAAGTTATCCAGAAGTAGTGCTGAGGTCCAACTACAGATATTCTTAAATATAGTTGATTGTGCTAAAGTGGAACTATTGCAAGTCTACTTTAGGTACACTTTAAATATCTTGCATTTAAAAGACTGATATTATACAGTTATCATTTTAGGCTTAATATTAAGAAATGTGCTATAAAGAAGCACTCCAAATACACTTTAATTGTAATATATTAGCAAGCGATTTTTTCAGTGAATGTGTTAATGGATTTTGTAGTATACTTGGTATGAAATAAATACATTTTGGTATAAGGTTTTTTCACTATGCAGTAAAACAAAATTATGAGAATTGGTTAATGATGTGAATCTGTGTGTTATAATTTCGATGTCTGATTGTCAGATTCCCTCTCTGTTTTGTCAAGACCGTGTGACTGGAGGAAGTCAGTGATGATGGAGGCCATGGACTCGGGTTTGTTGAGGTGAATGTGATGGTCTCCTTCTATGGTGAGAATGGTGGCCTGCAGAAGAATGAGAAAGATTTATTTGTATGTACTGCCATTCCAGACATACACTTTGCACTCATTTTTTTGTGTGCATCTCACGTTTTTATCAGTCCAGCTCTTGCGAATCGCATCTCCATATCCATTTGGTAGAGTAAACGTTTTGAACAGACCCTCATTTGCCCTGAAGAGAGAAACAAATGCAGCGGATAGTGTCTGAATCTGACAGTGTGCGAGTAAACAGTGTTTTTAACAATTTACTAGAGGTTTTGGCAAAATGTTAACTGCTACATTCTAATTAAAATGCTTCATTAATTTGAATGGATTATAAAAAAAAAAAATGTGTTGACTTCACAGTCAATGACTTGCTCATAAAAACTTCAGTTGTTTCATTACTGGATGAATCAGCATTTTTGAATGAATCTATTCAATATCAAAATACCAGTACATTTTAAAAACAGTCACTTGGCGCCACCTACTAATGTAATGATGAAATCGATAATATTATATGAATTACCAAGTACTTTCAATAGCTGATTTGCTCTGTTGTGTATACAGTGGGTACGGAAAGTATTCAGACCCCGTTACATTTTTCACTCTTTGTTATATTGCAGCCATTTGCTAAAATCATTTAAGTTATTTTTTCCCCTCCATAATGTGCACACATCATTCCATATTGACAGAAAAACACAGAATTTTTGAGTTTTGCAGATTTATTAAAGTAAAACTGAAATATCTCATGGTCCTAAGTATCCAGACCCTTTGCTGTGAACAGGGTTGGGTAGGTTACTTTTAAAATGTATTTCACTACAGATTACAAAATACATGCTTTAAAAAGTAATTTGTAACGTATTTCGTTACATTACTCAAGCTTAGTAACGTAATCTAAATACTTTGAAATACTTAACACAAAAGACCTTATTAACTTGATGTCCTGTATTAAGTTTACAACCTGTAAATAAAAATGAACTCTACCCATCATAGGATTTGGTTTTCTGCTACATTTTATTTTTAACATCAGTTTTCCACAGCACTTCTAAAACAATGAGGGGAATCTTTGTGCAATCAAAGTGCTTAAATGTACCAAAATGTATCAAAATAAATTAAATAATTAGCTGCAATAAAACCAACAAGTGTCATTTTAATGCAGCAAGAACATACTCAAAGTGCTTATCATTCATACCATTTTTTAAATTTCAGTAAACAGGAGCATGAATTTATAGGAGACAAAAAACACTACAAAGAAATTAAAGCATTACATTCACTGAAATGTTTACTCTCCAACTTGAAAAAAGTGACACTCTTGTCTGTGTGCCACTGCCTTGATTTCTCCATTATTGCATTTAATTTTTTGATGTTTCTTGACGTCATGTGTCGCAAAGCACATAGTGCTGCGCCTTGAATTGCGCATTTACAATAATTCTTTAAATTAATTTAAACATTTAATTTCAGTTTACTCTGTTGTAGTTAACTATAAAACAAACAAAATTGTTATGTCAAATTAGAAATTACAATCTGTGTCGAAGGTATGTCTCCAAAGGTTGGCCCACGGGCCCTAGTTTGGGTGTCTCTGGCTTATATATTCATAGCTGACTCACCTACAGTGTCGCAACAGTTTTTTGCATCCCTCCCCCACCATTATTCTCTTTTTGTGTTTCACAAGAAAGTAATAGGTTTGGGGGAAAAATATGACAAAAGTCATTTTGTGTCATTTTAACTCTCCCTAGTATAAATATGTTTCTATTGCAGCAATTATCAGTCAGTAAGTGTGGTCTTAACAATAAATGAAAGCAAGAAAAAAGCAACTAGCACAATTCTCCAAGTAACACAACAGATTTAGGTAATGAATGGAGAAAACTTTGAGTGATTCTTTCACTTATTATCCTCTCTATTAAAGGTTACCACCACAACAGAATCGAGAGAGTCAACAGTCAAACTTAGTCAGGATGCGTTTCGCAAATCAAATATGGACGCAATGAAGTTCAATGGAATTTATGACTATAGTTATCTAGCGATGCTTTTGGGAAATACACCCCAGATCTATCAAATTCGTGAATAATTCATTGACAATATTTTTGTAAACAAAAAAAATTGATTCATTTAAAAAGATGAAAAAAAACAACAATTTGTTCACAATTCGGATAATGAACTCGCACAAAGACGCCATTTCCTGAACATTTGTAATGAATTATTAAGGTTTAAAGTTTGTCTATCAAGTACACAAAGCCATTGGCTTTATAAAACATTATTTAACGCATGATTAATTGGATGTCAATTCTATGTTTTATTAGACCAAATTCTAATAAATATTAAACGTAGGCTAATGATAACCATACAAAGCTCAACGTATGAGTAAATGGGAAAATAAGGAATAAAGAAAATAATTTTCAAAGACCAAGAACAACTTAAAGATGCTTTTTCAGATTAGATGTTGAATCCTTTGAAGCCGATAGAAGTTTTGTTGCAGGTAGACATAGCTTGCATCGCACTGTGACGTTACGTCCTTTTTCTTGTTTATAAGTAAAATTGTCTTTGAATTTCCACGAAAGAAATGCATTACGCGCTGTTTTCCCGTCCATTTTTTATGCGATTGCAGGTCTACATTCTCCAACTGAACAGGCTGCGCGCGCTTTTTATTTTTAAAGAGACAGAGTCGGAATATCATCTAGCTTACGTTAATATTAATAAATAAATGACACTAAAATTCAAAGTAATCACTTTGGTAATCTAAAATACTTTTTGAATGTAACTGTAATCTGATTACCATCAATTTAAAATGTAACTGTAACGAAATAGTTACTCAAATTTTGTATTTTAAATACGTAACGTCGTTACATGTATTTTGTGCTGTCCATTCCTTCTGATCATCCTTGAGATGGTTCTACACCTTCATTTGAATCCAGCTGTGTTTGAATACACTGATTGGACTAGATTAACACACCTGTCTATATACACGGGTGCACATAACTGGTACGCATGCGCAACAAAAATCAGAAATGCGTAGGCCCACTTGAATCACTAAGTGCCTTTGCGTACTTAACCGATCTTCTCACCTCATCGTACACAACCTTACAGTAAGAGATGTCCAAAAAGCAACAGACATTAAGCAGCTTTTTTGGCGTTTCACCACCTTCAAAGAAACGCCAACTGGAGCCTGAGCCGAAAAGTTAACGATGAGCGCACTGAAGTGCATATCATTCACGTGAAGGAGGCACGCGGATCAGGCAGAGCATCGCTCACGCCAGGGGTCGGAAACCTATGGCTCGCGAGCCATATATGGCTCTTTTGACGCCGCCCCCCGTCGACAGATCGATTGCTCCGCTACTTCCGCGTTCGCGAAGGACAGGTAGATCGCTCCGCACCCCCCCAGGTCGATCGCGCCGCACCCACCCACCCACAGATCGATCGCCCGCCCAGCTACTTCCGCGTTCGCGGAGGACAGGTCGATCGCGCGACAGTGAAGAGGACAGTGATGGCAACACGGAGGACAGTGAGAAAGACTGCACTTATTAAGACAATGCTACATATGTGAGTACCAAACACAATCTCCTGGTACTCACCTGAGTAACTCACTGAAAAAGTTATGTGCACCCCTGTCTATATAAGACCTTACAGCTCACAGTGCATGTCAGAGCAAATGAGAATCATGAGGTCAAAGGAACTGCCTGAAGAGCTCAGAGATAGAATTGTGGCAAGGCACAGATCTGACCAAGGTTACAAAACATTTCTGTTGTACTTAAGGTTCCTAAGAGCACAGTGGCCTCCATAATCCTTAAATGGAAGACGTTTGGCATGACCAGAACCCTTCCTAGAGCTGGCTGTCCGTCTAAACTGAGCTATCAGGAGAGAAGAGCCTTGGTGAGAGAGGTAAAAAAGAACCCAAAGATCACTGTGGCTGAGCTCCAGAGATGTAGTCGGGAGACATCCATTACATTATGAAGCCCCTCCACCAGTCGGGGCTTCATGGCAGAGTGGCCCGACGGAAGCCTCTCCTCAGTGCAAGACACATGAAAGCCTGCATAGATTTTGCTAAGAAACACCCGAAGGACTCCAACATGGTGAGAAATAAGATTCTCTGGTCTGATGAGACCAAGACAGAACAGCGGTATGTGTGGAGAAAACCAGGTACTGCTCATCACCTGTTCAAAACAGTCCCAACAGTGAAGCATGGTAGTGAAGCATCAGCTGTGGGGTGTTTTTCAGATGTAGGGACAGGACAACTGTGCAGAATTGAATGTTTCGGTGTGATTTTGTTAAAGGTTTAATAGACTTGGGTGAATTGTTGTCAATTAGGAATGATATTTTGTGGGTGTTTTTGAATCAAGACATGATTTTATCGTGCAGCTCTACCACTTGGTTTAAATTTCTTATTATTTAATAGCATTTAGTATTCACGCATTTTGTGTAACTATCCGAATACTTTTTGGGGCTTAAGGTCCATACTAATTCGAATACTTTTTATTCATAATGTATAACAATGTTGTGAGGCCTAAATTGACTATTTAAATTACTTTTATTTTGAATTTAATATCTGCCAGCGATTGGTTTCTGGCTATAACATGAAAATAATTATCATCCTATCAATAGAAGTTTGTATTTCCAATGAACACTATGAAAACTTGTGTATGTGCGTGAATTAAACTCACATCAGAAGCATCGCTCTGGCTTTAATTAGTGACAGCATGTGCAGGGACTGTTGCATATTACTATTTACAATGTTTTTCTGAAACAAAACCAAACATAGTAATCATGATTTGTATATTCCTTTACAAATTTACATATCCCTTCCTAAACAAGACATTTATAAAGCAAAAAAGGTAATAAACTATATGATAACAAGAGGTTTCAATAACAGCTCTGCCAGATAAATGTGGGTTAAAAAGTAGAACAAAATCTAAAATCTTGTTATCTGGAATAAACAAATGAAATGTAAATGAATGAATAAATATATTGAAATGCCTCACCAGGTTGATCCTGAAGTCTCTGGTGAACATAAATCCTTTAAGAGAAAGGAGGTCATTTAGAGAGCTTTATACAGTAAACTGATAAACTGAGCAAAAACTGAGAAAGTACAACTGTCTTACCCCCATCCACCTCCCGAACTGCTCGTTCCAACAGAATATCTGCAGACTGATCAGACAGGGAGCGGTTTGCAGCCTTCAACCTGAGAGAGAATAATAAATAATATATATACAGTAATACCTCGGTTTACGAGTGCCTTAGTATACGAGCAAATCGGTGTACGAGCATGGAAAGTAAAATCGGTGTATGAGCATTGTATCGGTGTACGAGAAAAAAATTCCCTCGCCCACGCACATTTTTGTGTGGAAAAGTCCTAATGCTCAGCATCATCACGCACATTTTTACTTGAAATATTCTAATGACAGCCTCTCATAAAACAGTCGCGCGGTTAATTCTCTCAGCGTCGCTCGGTTTAGTTGCATCATTCATTATTTTATAAGTTGTTGTTCATTCCGTTAATTATCACAACGACTGTTACATGTGAATATGATGAAACTTTGGAGCATGTGTTACCAACACGACACATTGCATCCTAATGAGGCTCACGTGTGTTCTCCACCCAGAGGTGTTGTTGCATTAATTGTTCGCTATTCTTCACATTGTAATATCGTAACAAATGTTGAAGGAACTAGTTAATCTGATGTGTTCAATAAGTGTTACGTTAACAGTCTTGTCACTTTAAGAGGGCGGGGTTTCAGGGGGGCTAGAGAGAAAGTTCAGTTGTGAGGGATGAGATTGGACTCGGAAGCAGAGATAGTTTTGATTCTTCTGTTATGTACGGCGTGGGTTGCGGCCAGAACAGAAATACGTTAGTTCTCAAATCTCTGAACGAGAAGGAACCTGTATGGTTATTAAAAGAAGCAACGCTACAAGTGAAATTTATACGTACAGTACAGCATATAGAAAGAAGGTACGAATTCTCGTCTCCATCATGCCAGCAGCGACAGGTAAAGTACGCGTTACAGTAAATTGTCAAGTATTTTTAGAGTTTAATTGTGAATTATTAATTAGCATTTATATGAGATCTTAATGGTTATAATATTAAATGTAATTAATAGGTTAAAACCCAAAAAAAACATTTAAAAATGGGCATTTCTGGTCCTGTGGAAACGAATCGATTGATTTTTAGTGCAATCTTATGGGGAAAATTGTTTTGGTGCTCTTGGAATTAATTAAACTCGTAAATCGAGGTATTACTGTGTGTGTGTGTATATATATATATATATATATATATATATATATACATATATATATATACATACACACACACAGTAATACCTCGATTTACGAGTTTAATTTTGGTTTTCAAATATTTTAAAAACTATCGATTAACGAGTTTAATATTGGTTTTCAAATATTTTAAAAATAAATATTATGTGAACAAGTGCAGTAAGCCCTGGTAGGACAATCTGACAGGGAGGATCATATGTCAGGACACCTGACCACATCCGTGTGCAGTGTGAATGCACCTGTGTGTGAAACAGGCATAAACTTCATCTGTCCTTCAACGTGGGATTCGGGAAATGCTTGCTCTTGAAAGACGGGACAGTTGTCCAGTTTGGACCAGCTTGTTCCTCAGAATCACACCCTTTTGTGTGTTACATTGTATTCCTGATACCACATGTATGTCTCAGAGATGTCTATTTAATGTGCGCCTTTACATCTGGAAGACGTATTTTTAGTGTTTGCTCAGCAACCTTTAAAATAGCATAATAGGGGTACTTAAAAAGGCCTTGCGTTTTACCCCCATTCGACTAACCGCATTTCTGTTTTTTTCAAAGCCAAAACTGTGAGGAGTTTTTTTCTGCTCTTAGTGAGCAGAAGAGACTTCTTTCGAAAAAAAATTAACATTAATGAGGTGGAAAAATGATTAAGCTAAACTTAAAATTGTTTCGGGAACAATTTTGGGAAGATAAAGCTTACCTGTTGAAGCTCAATGGAAAACAGATCAGAAAACAATAACATAAATTTAGTTACAGAGAAACATAGGCATTCTTCACCTTTCTTTGGCTTTCTCGTATGTGTACACCTTCTCTTTCCTTTCATCCTTCTTGTTGTCATAATGGACTTGATCATCTATCCCTTTTCTTATATTTTTAAATATGTCAGCCTAAGGAAGGACAAATAAATATTTATGATGTATGCATGTTGAACAAGAAGTCTTCTCTATGTTTATAGACAGTGACTCTGACATGCTCCATTAAATGTTACCATTTCTGTCGGGAGAACTCCATAAGTATCCAAGAAAACTACGGCTTCAACCATCTCTGGGTACAACGCACTAAACTGAAAAACCAGAAGAAACTCATTATACACATTATATTTACACAGCACAGTTACTGTATTGAAACATTGGTTCTCAAAACAAAAAGCAGGGAAAGCTCATGCATAGCAAGACAACAAAATATTCATATTTTTGCAATGTTAACACATTTAAACACATACTTGTGTACTTTAAACAATGCGTCATTTTAGTACTCTGATTTATCTATTTAGTACTGTGACAAAAATTGTCCCTTTATGTCAAATCTAAAATCATGATCATAAAGCAAGTTGAGAACTACTATACTAAACATCTAATTTACATAAATAGAAAAGCATTATGATCAATACTCACCATTCCCGCCACATTCCCACCTGTTAAAGAAACATCAAATTATGGCAAATGGACAAATTCTTAATCCAGATTTTTTTTTTTTAAATACACTTATTTGAATATCATAAATTTGTGTTACTTATTTGTAAATGAAGATAGAGCTTTAAAACTTTAAAGTTTTTTTTATTTATCATTATAGTTTTATTTATATTTCAGTGTTATCCAGTAATCAAGTTTATTAATGTGGTTATTTTATGTTACACCAAAACAGTTTATACATTTGTGTATGCATTCACACTATATTAAAATAAATACTGTAAATAATTCCTGGGCATTCATACCAAATTGCACGTATGGTCAAAATAAGATGTAAACAATACCTGTGGTGCAAACATGTATATACGGAGAATATACAGAATACCGACAGTGAAAGACATGTAGAAATGGAATGGTAGTAATTTCCAAGCAGCAGAATATGATCCGTAAAATACCTTAAATGTAAACATGGTCAAGGGGCGGAATATCGTTTACCGTGTATATTTGATAGTTATGTGATTACTTACAGTGTAAGGCACGCACACGCACAATCGATAAAACCTCAACGATTTGCACTAGTACCCTGTATTTCACTCTATAAACTAATGTAAACTACAGATATGTGTATAATTGTAAATCAAATCATACAATGATTAATTTGGCTTTAACTACATTGGATCTACTGGGTTTATTTTCGGCATTTTAAAAATGCACATAGTAAGTAGACTGTCACTGTATGCTTAAAGTAAAATTATTTGATCAATTTAAATTTCAGAGACAAAGGGTTTTCTCTCTCCGAATGTCTCTCAAAATGACTTTAATGCTCTATGTTAGCAATGCTTTACCCAACTGACACCAAACTTTGCATGTGTCATTGTCACCTCTCTCTGGACATACCACATGATTTGACACTAAATTGATAAACCACTGAATCGAATTGCTAAAGACTGTACTGATGATTTTTCAGCCATTTAGACTGAAGTCATTTTGAACATTTAATGCCCTCCTTGTGCCTGGCCCCGTCATGGCTGCTTGCAGCTATATTTCTCCTTGTATTTGTATTTGTAGTCCTTGCTCATCCCTTTATCCCCAAACCCTGATAGAATCCATTCTCCTTTAAAGAGCTCAAGCATTTCAAGCAGCACATGACAAAACTGCAGCATGTAGAATAAGCAGAACTATATTTTTTGCTTGTTTGGAAGCTAAAATTTGTATAGCTATCGTTCAAGGTGTGAACAGGCCTGTACATTTGAGCTCAATTAATTAATAGGTAATGTTAACAATTTAACATTAACCAACTCGATTGTCCTTTATCTTTACCCATCAAAGTTTGTATTCAAAACACACATACTTGTTTAGAATCTTAATATCCTGGGAACTAATATTGCAGTTACTCAACAACGATCGTCATCTGGCACCAGTGATGCTATAAATACTACAGGCAATACTAAATCAGACTTGTGCCATTCATCCCACAGTGTCCTTCTAATGCTCTCAACAATTTATGACCTTATAGTTATATCATAGAAGAAAAGCTACAGAATAAAATGGCTTTACACGTATTTAGCACTACAATAACACAGCTACACAAAAATATTATTAGCGAATATTATTCAAATGATAAAATTAGCTTACATAGATCCTCCGACCAGACACACACTAAACAGAACTTTGTTCAGTGTCAATGAAGACCGCAGTAAAAGAGTTGACTCACCCATACTATGTCCAATAATAGAGAATTGCTTCCACTGAAGATCTGTGAACAAATGGAGAAAAAAATACAGATACAATTACTTCCCTTTCGAGAGCGGTAACTCAACATTGCTATGCTGTTAGGGGGTCCTTCCCTTCACAGAATTCCTAAAACCTTATAAGATAACGCCAGTTAACCAACTGGCCAACTATCACAAAATGCAAAACTGGATGACCCAGGCAGTATAAAGAGCAGAGGAGTGACAATTACGTCAGAATCTTGTCCTTCACGCTGCCATTGTTGAAGATGCACCTGGAGAAACTTGCAACTTTACAGGAGCGAGGCCCACTACCACCGACGAGCTGCTGATGGGCCCCCTTCTCCACTCTTAGGGGCATTGTCCTGGGGCGCACCCATATCCCCAGTGCATTTCGCAGATGGGAGCTTCTGTCCTCCTCCTGCCATCGCAGATTTAGTCACCTCCGGTATTGACAAAGATGAGGATTCCATGTCCTTTCAGAGATAGAGAAGGTCTGGGCAGCGTCGAACACAGGAGACCCTTTAGACCTCCAGGAGGAGATTGCCTGTGTCCTTGAAGAAGACGTCAAGGAGCCTGACCTAAGCTGGACTCTTGGTATTTCTAGACGTGCTGTCGCCAGGTCACCTCTAGAAGGAAGCCTTCATTTTTCTCATCAGTCAGTGCGTCCATGTGTCGACACAGACCATCCTCTCCCATGTGGATGGACGGAAGCCCACGGTCATGTGCAAATGTCTCCCATCGAGGAGACCGTCACGGCACACCTGTGCCCTTCCTTGAACAAGCTTGGAGGGGATCTCAGTCTACCATCCAAGACGTGCAGATTTACGGCTCATCTCACTGACAAGGCCTATGCCTCAGGCCAAGCTTCTGCAGTGAGCAGTGTGAACGCAGACACAATGAACGACCTGCGAGCAGCAACAGACTTCGTGCTAACGGCAAATAAGCACTCCGACCAAGCCATTCTATGGGCTTCATGGTGGTCCTTTACTGGCAGCTATGGTCAACTAACTGGCCTGAAGGACTCGGATTGTAAGACGTTCCTCAACGGCCCATCACTCCCGCCGTCCTCTTTGGTGATGCCGTGTAGTTAAGCATTTTTCTGAGGCACCAATATGCCAGCATTTCCTGCTGCTCATGTTGCCTTCTGCGGTTGAGCGGCATCCAGTCTATCCGAGCCGTTTCCCTGCCAGCGAGTTGGGCCAAGGCAAGGTGCCAGTCCACAAGCATTGCTATCGGCGATAGGGACCAAAAGGTTAGCCACTTTGTAATTTCTAGACGCATCTATTCCAGTCATCTCACGTTGGTTGCTGGGAATAATTCAGCACAGGTATTCTCTCCAGTTCAGACACAAACCGCATAGTATCAATGGTGTAGTTTCATCACTGATGCTTCCTCTTCCTCTAAGTCAGTGCTTCTCAATTATTTTCTGTCACGCCCCCCTAGGAAGAGGTAAAAATTTTGCGCGCCCCCCTCCCCCCATTTTGGAACTTTGGTCTTATTGTTTCCATGGCAACGCGTCATGCTTGTCACGTGACATACCGCAGTCACAAAAAGCGCTGTATAATAGATCATTCAAAATAGTCACCAACTTGTTGAAACCTAAAAGAAATCTTATGTGGTTGAAAGCGCTGAAATGTTGTGATAAATGACAAGCTCTGAGCGCGTCTGTTTTTGGAACAGTGCCAGATATCGCGTGAATTTAGTGGTTGATCACGTGACACATATGAACACCGGTGTGATGGTACACGTCAAAGGATGAGGGGATGGTTATCTGAACTTCATATCTGCTGCTCTTGTTCAGTGCAAGAAAACCTACTCCCTGGCAAAAAAAAGCATGTACCCCAGGATAACGCACGCCCCCCCCTGGCATCGCTCCGCTATTTGAGAACCACTGCTCTAGGTGCTCTTGTTCTGAGACAGGAAGTTCAAAGTTTTCTTGCAAAAGTGGCAATTGAGCACATCCCCCCTCAGTGTTTACCATCTGGAGTCCCTGGGACTGCGTGTGGACATGCAGAAGACCATGCTCAGGAGTCAGTTCATAACATATTTAGAGGTGTGCTTTTACTTGGTGGCGATGCGACCCTGTCTCACCCCAGAGCGCATTGAGACTAACTCTTTGGCTCTGCGCCGCTTGAGACAGGGCCTGTCTGTTCCTCTGAAGAATTTCCAGAGGCTTCAGGGTCTCATGACATCGGCCTCATCAGTTTGGCACTTGAGTCTGTTGCACATGCGACTGCTGGAGTTGTGGTTGAGGACTCGAGTCCCATGGAGGACATGGGCACACAAAAATAACTTCAGGACATACTATATTTACTTAAGCAACAACGCATACAAATATTAAGCTTATTTTCATAAATTTGATATTGAAATTTGATCATCTTTCTGTAACAGCAGTAAGTACAGTGGAACCCACTTATCTCGAGCTCGGTTAACTCGCCAACCCTTTTATGTTGACGTTTTTGAAGTGGAACCGCCAAACTCCCTATTTTTCTTAGCATTTTCTTATCGGTTATGTCAATTCTTTTATGTCGCCGAACCCTAATGTCTCGAGCACCAAAAAACATGGCTTCGACACTAAACATCAGATATCTTGATTCTGTGACTAAAGATCGTACCTAGTTCACTGCGCATGCGCTGAGTTGGCGTTGCACATGCATGCATGACCATTTTTGTTTTTTCCGGTCCTTCTGGCCGCTTTACATTTGCCCAGTCAAATTGTGATTTTACTGCGGTAGGACGCATTAGTTTGTGTGGTCATCTCATAAGGGCCGTATGTTGTGTAATTGATGATTTGATGTTATATAATTGTGACCTCGAGCACTTTTGTGATATACACAATGTTTCGTTGATTTATTTTTTTTGATGGGATGAATGCTGGTGTTCAAGAGTGATTACGAAATTACACAACGCAGATTACACTCCTACAGAGGCGCAGGAATTCCCAGATTACATTGACATCGACAAAGACGTCGATACTGATAGAAGCTTAGAAGCATTTGCTTTCAAGCAGACCGTTAAAGGCAAAACGCAACAAAGCATTTTAGATTTTAAAGAAACCATAGTATCCGCGTGTGAAATACTATCAGAACTGTGTCCGAGCGAAATGTGTTGTTGTGTGTTGTGACTGTTTATGCTGTGAGCGAAATTGAGTTTGCAATGTTGGAGAATATGATTAAAGGTTTGGATCGAGAGGTTTGTATGGCGTTTTTTTATTGTATACTGGTAAATCTCTGCTGTTAGTTGGTGCACATATGCCTTTTATTGTTAGCAAACATATACAGTGTATGTACATTTTTATAGCATGCCAATCGCTTCTTCAAACAAATCGCCATATTGGCTTTTGGTTTTCTCGATCCTCGGTTATCCTGATGCTTTTCTGCAACCCCCGAGGCCGTCGACATAACCGGATTCCACTGTATTGCTAAACTTGCTAATGGGAGATGACAAAAATCTGCCAGTGCAGAAAGATAAAATAAACTCACAATTCAGGACACCTTCTCTGAAAACTATTTTTCCAACTTATGTTGTTTCAAGGATTTTTTTTATATTTGAACTGGAAAATAAAGCAAAAATACTCATTACGTTATTTTACTTGTTTGTAGTGAGGACGATTCATTAACTTTTGTAACAAAGGCCGATACAAACAAAGATCTGAGTTGCTTCAAACCTTCTACAACTCGCCGAACATCTGCCACATACAAAGGGAAGGTGTAAAAGCATCCATCAGGCCTATGAGACGAGCGGCCGTGACCTGGAAAATCAATGGCTACGAACCTCCAGTCTGGGAGAGATGTGGAGAAAAATAAAAATAGAGAGAATGAAAACCACTATCACTTATGAATTATACATGAATTTGTCAATGTGGATCGTCATAATGTGCATGAATTCTCTGAAGTCAAACGCTGTACCTTTAGGAAGCAATGGAATCAGGGTATTGAATGTGCCGCTGTTGTCAGCCCAACCATGCAAACACAGCACAGGACGACCATCAGAAGGACCCCAAACCTGACCTCTCATCTCGCCCCATGGGACAGTCATGCGGAACTCAGACGCTGTGTCAAAGTTAAGAAAGGGATTAATTAGTTAATTATATATTACCATGCACATTAGCAAACACATGCTCCCAAAGTGTATTTAAAAGTTCATTTTGAAGCAGCTAAAATTAATGATAACCAATACAACCTCTCAATAATAATAATAAAAGGTTACACTTTATTTTTAAAGGGAGACAGTTACATTGTACTTACTCAAATAAGTACTACTGAGAAATATTTATAGACTACTCAGAGTTGCAGTTAAGGTTAATTACTTATAATTATGTACAATTTACTGGTATTACTATAGCAAGTCATGTATAATATCACCTTATAAGCCTTATATTGAAGTGTTCTCATTAAAAAGGCTGTTTCTTACCTGCTCTTCTCATTGTAGTTGTGGCAAAGTGTCTGAGACTTGTGAAGGCAGGAATCATTCTCACACCATGCAGTGCAGATTAAAACCCCCTTACATGAGGGAGAAGCTGATGTTAAAAAGTCTAAAGTACACCTTATTCATTTGAACATGACATACATGTGGGAAAAAGTTTTCTGACTCGCAGATGACTAACTCGAAACATTAATGATTAATTATGTAATCCTGCTTTCCAAATAACCGGCAAACTTACGTCGAGGGATATAAACCGGTAAGTCTTGAAGTTTAATATTCACAAGGACACTGTGAGCAAAAGCCAGTTCCCTCAGTGGAGTGAGGATTTCAAAATAAAAGTGGTTTCCACTGAAAGACAATAGCGTGAAAAAATGCCTAATTGAACAAATAGATGCATTTTTTAAATACAAAAAAAACATTTAGCGCTTTAAAAGAATGATATATATTTCGCAAACGTAAAGTCATTGCTATTTCCCATCCTACTTTTATACTGAAATTGTCCGTTCACAAAGGCATTTGTGCTAATCGTGGCTTCACGCATCCGGAACTGAAACGCAAAACATCATGTAAACGCCAGTCAGCAACGAAATATCCTCTAATTCTGATACTTGCTTTATCATTTTAAATAATTTCGGTACTAGCGGTGGCATGTTAGGCGTAGCACCTATATCAGGAAACCCCATAATGACAAACAACCACATGAAAACAACAACAATGAATGACATTCTGAGTTAATTGACAGTTCAACCCTATCCATTCATATACATGTACGTTACAGTGTGGGGATTTATAACTCAAATTGTCATTGTATTCCAGGGTTTAGGCACGGATCGGTACAACCTAGCTAACACTAGGGATGGGTAGCTGGACACCCTGTGTCGACACACTAGTAGTGATTCGAAACAGTGTTCCGGAGCATTGCTTTGAAATTGGGCTGTCACGTGACCGGTGGGAACGAAGCTTCCTTACCTCACTAGCACGTCACGACGGACTCACAGAGCGCATAGATAGATTGTGCCGTCCCATAGCGCACGGAAGTTTTGAGTACACTTAAATTAATGCATAAAATATGGAATGATGTGTATAAAGGATGCAAAAAACGTGTCAGATATATTGCACCAGCAAAATTGTTGATTTCACACTGAAATTATGTTCCTGCTGGATGAAGATTAGAAAAAAATGTATTACTCTCCTCATTGTACTTGTACATGAATTATATTAAGTATAATAATATTTAATTTTTTTTTTTTCACATGATGGGTAGGTGTTTGCACGTTCTGGGTGTTTGCTGTGTAGAAAAAAATATTGATCGAGTCAGATTTCAGTACAAGGTTTAATAGCGAAATTGCCCACCTGTTCAATTCAGACACAGATGATGACGTTGATGGATTTGGATGGATGATTAAAACACAATGTGAGTGTATTGTTAAATAGTAGAATAAAGTTCAACTAAACGTACTGTTTGGCTCCCGTTACCTTTTTTTGTAGACCATATGTTTTAGCATGCACCTTATAATACGGTGTGCCTTATGTGTGAGATAAGATAATTATTTTGCCTTATGGTGCGGAAAATACAGTAAATGCATTTGTAATGGTGTATTTTTTTTTTTTTTTTACCAATATGCATGTTTGTGTTGTTTTGTAAGGAACACAGACACAAAAGTTGAACAATACAATTAAATTTATTAAATATATAAATAAAGCTTCCCAATTCACAAAACGACAGAGTTGGTGTAGGAATTTTTATTAACCACCAGATGGCAGAGTAGAGCACTGTGGCACCAACACAGTTTCATGTAAAAGCTTCACTGCTCCAGAAGCTTTGTTTGGCACATCCCTAGTTAACACCGATGTCCTGTTCACTGTGTAACCGGGGCGGGTAACTGGGACCCCTGATGAGCCTCAAGCCAGACTCTGACGCTGGACGGCGGGCAGGATCTGGCTGAGTGTCCCGGCGGAGCTCCACTCCCCTCGGTGACACTATCAACAGAGCATCGGTGTTTGTCGTTAATTTGTAGATTCGTCATGATAACATATCATTCGCATGGATAGTGGCGATCATATCGCTATCAACTTTTAAGCAAATCAGCCCATTTCAAATGATGGAAAAACAAAATACAATCCGCATGACGCTAAATCCAATGCCGATAACAGTAACATTGACTTCGTCCAGCTCAAAGTAGAACATGCTCAATTTCAAACACAATAAGAAGTAATAATTATATGACGGCTTTGACAAATGTGATGTTACACGGGCAGCTCCATAGTTTTGAAATGGTTCTCTGTCTGCATCAAGCCCAGCCGATGCCCCGTCCCCGGTAGTCATATACTCCACTGTGATTGGTTGGTTTGCTTTTCTTTGATTTGTTGGTATTACTATACGAAAAAAGGAGCCTTTCACACACAACCAGTGTTGCCAGATGGGCTCCTTTTGATCACGTCCGACCGGGAAAAAATGCATTGGGCTGGTTGATGCATAAAAATTCCCCAAGCTCAAAAGAGTAGATTAGAAAACACAAAATTTGCCAAAACTCAGTACAGTAATACCTCAGTTTACGAGCTATGTGGTATACGAGCAATTCGGTGTACGAGCATGGAGGGTCAAATCGGTGTACGAGCATTGTATCGGAGTACGAGAAAAAATTTCCCTCACCCACGCGTGGAAAAAGTCCTAACGCTCAGCATCGTCGTGCGCATTTTTACTCGAAATATCCTAAACACAGCCTCTCATAAAACAGTCACGCAGTTCCAACCCCTTTATCACCCCTTAACTCTAACACGTAAACCTTAATTCTCTCAGCGTCGTTTGGTTTGGCTGCATCATTCACCACAGTGATACTTTTATAAGTGATCTACAGTGGTTTTACCTCCTGTTGTTAACATTAATTAATTGTGATCGCTATTGTTCACGTAGTGAAATATACACATACAGTACCTCTAAGCAGTAACTGTCACGGTTCATGAATTCATTGTCTCCTAGTTCTGCCTGTGTGTGTGTGTGTGTGTGTGTGTGTGTGTGTGTGTGTGTGTGTGTGTGTGTGTGTGAAAGGGGTGCACTGACACACCTGATTCTCATATCATCTGCCTATCTCCCTGCTTTCATTCGTGGCTCCCATGTGTTCGTTTGTTCGCTGCTCCCGTCTCCGATGTTCAACGACTTTCACTCTGGATTATCACTTAGTTTGTTTTCTGCACTATTATAATAAATTCACTCATTTGCACTTGAATCCTTGCTTTCCCCGCTTCCCCCTCCTCTCGTCTCCTCCTGCTCAAAGCTGAAGTGCATTACAGTAAATTGTCAAGTATTTTTAGAGTTTAATTGTCAATTATTAATTAGTATTTATATGAGATCTTAATGGTTATAATTTTAACTGCAATTAATAGGGTAAAACAAAAAAAATGTTTAAAATGGGCATTTGTGGTCGTGTGGGACGAGTCAATTGATTTTTAGTGCATTCTTATGGGGAAATTTGTTTTGGTGTACGAGCATTTTGGTTTACGAGCTCGCTCTTGGAACGAATTAAACTCGTAAACCGAGGTATTACTGTATTTCCTTAAACTACTTGCCACGGCAGACTAACAGCTGTCATCAGCCAGTTGAAGATAGAACAGGTGAATGGAATGACACACTGGGAAAACTAGAGTAGGGGTTCAGTCAATCATTACGTTAGTCCTCCCGATTATTTAAGCCCTGTATTCTCCCTCACTTTCTGTCCGTTCTTGTCTATGTATCAGCATGAAGTCTATGCAAGTTGGTGGCGTCTGAGTTTGTGATTTAAAGTTTTTACATTACGTGACATTTTGTTCTTAATGCACTTTAAGTTATCCAGAAGTAGTGGAACTATTGCAAGTCTAAATATATTGCATTTAAAAGACTGATATTATACAGATATCATTTTAGGCTTAATATTGAGAAATGTGTGATAAAGAATCACGCCAAATGAACTTTAATTGTAATATATCAGCAAGCGATTTGTCAGTGAATGCATTAATGGATTTTGTAGTATAGTTGGTATGAAATAAATAAATTTTGGTATAGGGTTTTTTCACTATGGAGTAAAACAAAATTAGAAGAATTGGTTAATGAATCTGAATCTTTGAATCTGAATCTGTGTGTTATAATTTTGATGTCTGATTGTCAGATTCACTCTCTGTTTTGTCAAGACCGTGTGACTGGAGGAAGTCAGTGATAATGGAGGCCATGGACTCAGGTTTGTTGAGGTGAATGTGATGGTCTCCTTCTATGGTGAGAATGGTGGCCTGCAGAAGAATGAGAAAGATTTATTTGTATGTACTGCCATTCCAGACATACACTTTGCACAAATTTTTTTTGTGCATCTCACGTTTTTATCAGTCCAGCTCTTGCGAATCGCATCTCCATATCCATTTGGTAGTGTAAACTTTTTGAACATACCCTCATTTGCCCTGAAGAGAGAAACAAATGCAGTCGGATAGTGTATGAATCTGACAGTTTGTGAGTAAACAGTGTATTTAACAATTTACTAGAGGTTTGGTAAACTTCAGTTGTTTCAGGTAAACTTCAGTTGTTTCATTACTGGATGAATCAGCATTTTTGAATGAATCTAATTAATGTCAAAATACCGGTAATTTTTTTTTTAAAGTCACTTGGCGACACCAACTAATGTAATGATGAAATCAATATTATTATTTGAAGTACAGTGGAATCCGGTTATGTCGACGGCCTCGGGGTTGCAAAAAGGCGGCGAGATAACCAACAGCCAATATGGCGATTTGTTTGTTGAAGCGATCGACATGCTATAAAAATGTACATACACTGTATATGTTTTCTAACAACAAAAGACATATGTGTACAGAATCAGAAAGAGCTTTATTGCCAAGTGTGCTTGCACACACAAGAAATTTGTCTTGGTGCTGAAGCTTCCAGTGCACATATACAACACAACATGAGTTTAGCAAGCATTACATAGCAAACAACAATACATAACATACACAGTACATGTGGTCACATGATGGGATTTTTTGTATGGAGTGGGAGAGAAGATAGATAAGGACAGAATGTCAGCCATAACATCCGTCTGCATTGTTTTTCTTTCCCTGCGCTCTGCCCAGCATTTTATCTCTGGTCCATAACTTCAGATGTTTTAGAGTTCAGTTCTATGGTTTGTCCTTGATTGGAGATACGGCAGTACAGGGAAAGTAATTCAACTGTTCAAGAGTGAAATAGCCTGTGGAAAGAAACTGTTCCTGTGCCTAGATGTTCTAGTGGCCAGTGATCGTAGTCGCCGTCCTGACGGTAACAGTTCAAACAGGAAGTGTCCAGGGTGAGCGGAGTCTGTGATGATTTTACCTGCTCTCTTTTTCACTCTGGAAGAGTACAGGTCCTGGAGGGCTGGCAGGGAAGCACCAATAATTCTCTCTGCAGTCCGAGTTGTGCGATGTAGTCTCCCGATGTCAGATTTGGTAGCTGAACCAAACCAGACAGTGATGGAGGTGCACAAAACAGACTCAATGACGGCCGAGTAGAACTGTATCAGCAGCTCCTGTGGGAGGTTGAGCTTCCTCAGCTGACGAAGGAAGTACAGTCTCTGCTGGGCCTTTTTTACAATGGAGTCAATGTGATTGTCCCACTTCAGGTCCTGAGAGATGGTGGTGCCCAGGAACCTGAATGACTCCACTGCTGCCACTGTGCTGTTCATGATGGTGAGTGGAGGTAGAGCAGGGCTGTTCCTCCTGAAGTCCACTATCATCTGCACCGTTTTGAGCGTGTTGAGCTCAAGGTTGTTATAACTGCACCAGACAGCCAGTTGTTCAACCTCCAGTCTGTAAGCAGACTCGTCACCATTTCGGATGAGGCCGATGACGGTGGTGTCGTCTGCAAATTTCAGGAGCTTCACAGAAGGGTCTTTAAAAGTGCAGTCATTAGTGTACAGGGAGAAGAGCAGTGGGGAGAGAACACACCTGTGGGGGCGCCAATGCTGGTAGTGAGAGTCCTGGATGTGAGTTTCCCCAGTCTCACTCGCTGCTGCCGGTCAGTCAGGAAGCTGGTGATCCACTGACAGATTGAGGATGGCAAAGAGAGCTGGGTCAGTGTAGCTGTAAGAAGATTAGGCATGATGGTGTTGAAGGCCGAACTGAAGTCCACAAATAAGATCCTTGCATAAGTCCCAGGTCTGTCGAGATGTTGCAGGATATAATGCAGTCCCATGTTGGCTGCATCATCCACAGACCTGTTTGCTCTGTAGGCAAATTGAAGAGGATCCAGCAAGGGTCCAGTGATGTCCTTCAGGTGGGCCAGAACCAGTCTTTCAAATGACTTCATGACCACAGATGTGAGAGCGACAGGTCTGTAGTCATTAAGTCCAGTGATTTTGTGTTTTTTGGGGACAGGAATGATGGTGGAGCGTTTGAAGCAACGGGCAACTTCACACTGCTCCAATGATCTATTGAAGATCCGCGTGAAGACTGGGGCCAGTTGGTCAGCGCAGGCTTTCAAACAAGCAGATGAGATGCCGTCTGGGCCTGAAGCTTTCCTTATCTTCTGTCTTTTGAAGATTTTGGTTACCTGCTCCACACAGACCTTAAGCTCTGGTTGGATGGCAGGAGGTGTTGGAGGACGTGTGAAGTGCAGATCAGAGTGGGTGTGAGATTGGGTTTCTCAAACCTGCAGTAAAAAGTATTCAGCTCATCCGCCAGATTTTGATTCTCAGCAGGTCGGTGGGATGGTGGCTTGAAATTGGTGATATTCTTCAGGCCTGACCAGACAGCAGCAGGGTTGTTGGAAGAAAACTGGTTTCTCAGCTTTTCAGAGTAGCTTCTTTTAGCAGCTCTTATCTCCTTTGTCAGTCTGTTCCTGGTCTGTTTGTGCAAAACCCCATCCCCCCTTCTGTAAGCGTCCTCTTTGGCATGACGAAGCTGTTTGAGTTTCCCAGTAAACCATGGTTTATCATTAGGAAATGATAAGAATGTCCTGGTAGGAATGCGTGTATCCTCACAGAAACTGATGTATGATGTTACAGTATCTGTGAGCTCATCCAGATCAGTGGTAGCAGCTTCAAAAACATTCCAATCAGTGCAGTCAAAGCAGGCTTGCAGGTCCCGCTCTGCTTCATTAGTCCATCTTTTTACAGTCTTTTTTGCAGGTTTAGCTGATTTCAGTTTCTGCCTGTGGGATGGTATAAGATGAACCCAACAGTGATCAGAAAGCCCCAAAGGCTCTGTCCCGTCTTTTAATAACTGTGTTCTTCAATCCGCAGTGGCGCTGAGCAGAGCACGCATCAGAACAGAAACAGGTGTGTGTGTGTGTGTGTGTGTTTATCTAAGCAAAATACTCATTGGTCGGTAACCGCTCGTTACCAACCAATGTCAAAATATTTGAGAAAATCAAATCAGAGAAGGCGGGCTTTATGTGCACACAGAAGCGGATGAGGCTTTGGGATGTGGGTGGGAACCACGGCAGCACTCGCTGCTCGTTGAGAAGCGTAAGAACAATATGTGCTTTCACTTCAGAGAGTGCTGCACTGTGAGTAAAGCGTCACTGACAGAGTGACCATATATACCGCGATCCACGTGTAACGCAAACTCAGCGCATGCGCACTGAACTAAGTACGATCATGAGTCATGAGATAACCATGTGAAGTGGCGAATTTGTCCCTCTTTTGAGCTCGAGATATTAGTGTTCGGCGACATTAAAGAATTGACATAACCGATAATACAATGCTAAGACAAATAGGGAGTTTGGCGGTTCCACTTCAAAAACGTCGACATTATAGGGTTGGCGAGTTGACCGAGAGTCGAGATAAGTGAACTCCACTATACTTTCAATAGGTGATTTGCTCTGTAGTGTTTATATCTTAACTATCTGAACATTTGTAACACGGAAATAACGATATTGTGTGGTTGAAAAGACTGTTTTATACCTAGATAGCCTAACTGCTTTCTCTAGGTCAACGGTGCAGAATTGAATGTTTCGGTGTGATTTTGTTAAAGGTTTAATAGACTTGGGTGAATTGTTGTCAATTAGGAATGATATTGTGTGGGTGTTTGAATCAAGACATGATTTTATCGTGCAGCTCTACCACTTGGTTTAAATTTCTTATTATTTAATAGCATTTAGTGTTCAGGCATTTTGTGTAACTATCCGAATACTTTTTGGGGCTTAAGGTCCATACTAATCCGAATACTTTTTATTCATAATGTATAACAATGTAGTGAGGCCTAAATTGACATAGTATTTTTTAATTATTTTTATTTTGAATTTAATACCTGCCAATTATTGGTTTCTGCCAATTATCATCCTATCAGTACTAGACAGAAGTTTGTATTTCCAATGAACACTATGAAAACTTGTGTATGTGTGAATTAAACTCACATCAGAAGCATCACTCTGGCTTTAATTAGTGACAGCCTGTGCAGGGACTGTTGTAAATTACTATTTACAATGTTTTTCTGAAACAAAACCAAATATCACCAGTTAGCAGAAAAAAGGTTTTATCATAGTAATCATGATGTGTAAATTTTCCACACAGTCCTTCCTAAACAAGACATTTACAAAGAAGATAATAAACTATATGATAAGAGGTTTCAATAACAGCTCTGCCAGATAAATGTGGGTTTAAACCAGTGTTTTTCAACCACTGTGCCGCGGTACACTACTGTGCCGTCAGAGATCGTCAGGTGTGCCGTGGAAAATTTATAAGAATGACTGTATATTGTTAAATGCACTTTTTTTATTTGAAAGAAGACATATGAAAGATCATAAAATACTTTTTTTCTTTGCGTTTATTTGTTTCCTATTCAAGACACTTTGATAAAAAATGACTGTATATTGTTAATATAGGCTACAGAGTTTCATTTTTTAACATTTTCGGTTGCTGGTGTACCTTGTGATATTAAAAAAAAAGAATTAATGAAATAAATGTACCTTGGCTCAAGAAAGGATGAAAAACACTGGGTTAAAAAGTAGAACAAAATCTAAAGTCTTGCTATCTGGAATAAACAACTATAATAAGTATATTGAAATGCCTCACCAGGTTGATCCTAAAGTCTCTGGTGAACATAAATCCTTTAAGAGAAAGGAGGTCATTTAGAGAGCTTTATACAGTAAACTGATAAACTGAGCAAATTCTGCCTGAGCAAAAACTGTGAGAAAGTACAACTGTCTTACCCCCATCAACCTCCCGAACTGCTCGTTCCAACAGAATATCTGCAGACTGATCAGACAGGGAGCGGTTTGCAGCCTTCAACCTAGAATAATAAATTACATTTATATATATATACACACACATAACAATTATTTTGTATTTTAGGAGAGGAGATCTTTCGATTCTCGATACAAACCTTTAATTATATTCTTCAACTTTGCAAACACAATGATCAACATAACCGATAAGAAAATGCTAAGACAAATAGGGAGTTTGGCGGTTCCACTTCGAAAACGTCGACATAATAGGATTGGCGAGGTTGAGATAAGTGGACTCCACTGTGTGTATATATATATGAATGTGTATATATATATAATGAAAAATATAAACGTTATTTTAAACGAAGAATATTTCACAATATTACTGCTTTTACTATACTGTAATTAGATCAAATAACTGCATCTTTAGCACTGGTTCACACAGAATGCATTATTTCACTACTTTTCCATTATTTTTCAATGTAAACACACAATAGACAGACATGTTTGACTGTTGTGCTTGCGTCACGCATCTTTTGCAGCTTCTCGCGCACGACACTGCGATCTAAATGCGTGGCGATTAAGTGAAAAGTTAAAATTATAAAGCGCCCCAATTAAAGTTTTCTAATATTAAAAAATATATATATTATGTGAACATGTGCTGTAAGCCCTGCTAGGACAATCTGACTGGGAGGATCATATGTCAGGACACCTGACCACATCCGTGTGCAGTGTGAATGCACCTGTGTGTGAAACAGGCATAAACTTCATCTGTCCTTCAACGTGGGATTCGGGAAATGCTTGCTCTTGAAAGACGGGACAGTGCCAGGTATTTTTGGACCAGCTTGTTCCTCAGAATCACAACCTTTTGTGTGTTACATTGTATTCCTGATACCACATGTATGTCCCAGAGATGTCTATTTAATATGCGTATTTACATCTGGAAGACGTATTTTTAGTGTTTGCTCAGTGACCTTTAAAATAGCATAATAGGGGTACTTAAAAAAAAACTTGCGTTTTCCCCCCCATTCAGCTAACCGCATTTCAGGTTTTTCAAAGCAAAAATGCGTTCTGTGTGAATGACCTCTTAGTGAGCAGAAGAGACAATTTTGGGAAGGTAAAGCTTACCTGTTGAAGCTGAATGGAAAACAGATCAGAAAACATAAATTTAGTTACAGAGAAACATAGGCATTCTTCACCTTTCTTTGGCTTTCTCGTATGTGTACACCTTCTCTTTCCTTTCATCCTTCTTGTTGTCATAATGGACTTGATAATCTATATCTTCTCTTATATTTTTAAATATGTCAGCCTAAAGAAGGACAAATAAATATTTATGTTGTATGCATGTTGAACAAGAAGTCTTCTCCATGCTAGTAGACATTGACTCTAACTCTAATACTTCATTTAATGTTACCATTTCTGTCGGGAGAACTCCATAACTATCCAAGAAAACTACGGCTTCAACCATCTCCGGGTACAACGCACTAAACTGAAAAACCAGAAGGAACTCATTTCACACATTACATTTACAGAGCACAGTTACTTTACTAAAACATTGTTTCAATGTTAAAACAACTGTTGCAAAAAACAAAAATGCAGAAGGAAAGCTCATGCATAGCAAGACAACAAAATATAATTTTTGCAAACTGCTGCACATATACACCTCATAGAAATGTTAACACATTTAAAGACATACTTGTGTACTTTAAACAATGCATCATTTTAGTACTGTTATTGGCTGTCCCTTTATGTCAAAAGTAAAATCATGAATCATGATCATAAAGCAAGTTGAGAACTACTACACTAAACATCTAATTTACATAAATAGAAAAGCATTATGATCCATACTCACCATTGCCGCCACATTCCCACCTGTTAAAGAAGCATCAAATTATGGGAAATTCTTAATCCAGATTAAAAAAAACATCATACACTTATTTAAATATCATAAATTTGTGCTACTTATTTGTGAATGATGACAGAGCTTTTAAACTTTATAGTTTTTTTATTTATAATTATTATTTTATTCATATTTCAGTGTTATCCAGTAAGCAAGTTTATTAATGTGGTTATTTTGTTACATCAAAACAGTTTATACATTTGTGTATGCATTCACTCTATATTAAAATAAATACTGTGAATAATTCCTGGGCATTATAAAATTACATAAAATTTAAATAATTATTAAATTACTGTCTAACATGTAAGGCTTTCTCACAGCAAGAGCGAGAACTATATAGCTATAACTATTTTAGCGTCCACACAAACGGATGGTAATGTTCTGTTTATTCTAAGCACAGCTGCAGTTTCGTTGTCTACTGCTTTAAATGCTTAAGCTCTATAACGCAAGACAGAACTGCTTCCCCGAGCGTCCAACCCGCCGGAGCAGCCGTGGCCCGACCCGCCACCGGAATTCCGGGATCTCCCAGAGCCCCCTCCAGCGCGCCTCGCACTGCCTAACCTTCGGGAGCTCCTCCCTAAAAAAATTTTTTTGGGGGGGCTATAACACCAGCCTGAGGGTGGGTGGGACAAAGGAGGCGGAGCCTCCAGGGAAGGACTGGCCCCTAATTCCCCCGGCACCTCCCTGGACACTTCCCGGTGCCTGGCCTCTGGTCATACCTGCACCACCGTGGGCACCCCCCGGTAACTGGCCCCTAACCCGGCCTGCACCACCCTGGAGAGGGGGGGGGGGGGGTAATGTCACATTCACCGTCACCATGGACTCTTATTTAGCCTTGTCTTTGTCACATGTTCCCTGTTCCTTATCTCACCGTCACTCATCAGTCCCATCATCACTTATCATTCACAGGTGTTTTGTGTTTCAGTGTAATCATAGTCAGTATTTAAGTTCTCTGTGTGCACTCCCCGTTGTCAGTTGTTATCGTTATCGTTATGGTTATGTTGATGGTCTACGTGTGGATGCCTCCTAAGTTCTGCACTCCCATGTACTGTTTTGTTTTCTCATTTTATAATTAGTGTTTTTGTTTGGACTCCGTGTTCCGCGTCTCTCTCCGCATCACACGCCAGCTCTACACATACACATTGGCTGACAGAACGGGCCTTAAAAATCATTCTAAATATAAAAGAACTGCAGAGTTCACACCGCAACTATAACGATAATGACAGTGAAACAATATCATTTGAAGTTTTTTTCCCAGGTGATGAAAGATTGAATGCCAATCAGAATCCTGTCAGGGCTCTGTTACTTCAGTCTAGTTTATTCTTAGTTTTGTGACAGAACCCTGACGCTACTGTATTGTCTTGTTTTTTTGTGAACGCGCGGTTTAGAGTGTGTTCAAGCCGTGCGGGCTTAGACATGTGACCTGTCTTGTGTGCAGGGCGTGGTGTTCGCATCCTGACACTTCGGACTGTTTCGGTTTTGTGTTGGGATTTGGACATTAATGCTCTGCGTGTTTGTCTTCTGTTTTGAACACACGGGAGGAGCAATTGCTCGTTCTCGTGCACTCTGTCATGTTACATGAGCGTGTGGTTTCGAGTTTGCTCAGGCCATGTGGTATACCGTGTGTGTTATTGTGTTCTGTGTAACGCAGTTCATGTTTACATAACGATTTAACATTAACCAACTCTGTTGTCCTCTGTTTGTATTCAAAACACACATACTTCTTTAGAATCTTAATATCCTGGGAACTAATATTGCAGTTACTCAACAACATGGCACATCAACAACATTGTCATCTGGCACCAGGGATGCTATAAATAAGTACTATAGTGAGGCAATACTAAATCAAGACTTGTGGCATTCATATAGTTATATCATAGAAGAAAAGCTACAGAATAAAATGGCTTTACAGAGTACTTCAATAACACAGCTACACAATAATATTATTAGCGAATATTCAAATGGTAAAATTAGCTTTACCATCCTCTGACCAGACACACACTAAACAGAACTTTATTCAGTGTCAGTCAATGAAGACCGCAGTAAAAGAGTTGACTCACCCATACTATGTCCAATAATAGAGAACTGCTTCCACTGAAGATCTGTGAACAAAAGGAGAAAAATATACAGATACAGTTAGTTCCCTTTCGAGAGCGGTAACTCAATATTGCTATGTTGTTAGGGGGTCCTTCCCTTCACAGAATTCCTAACTGGCCAACTATCACAAAATGCAACACTGGCTGACTCAGGCAGTATAAAGAGCAGAGGAGCGACAATTACGTCAGAATCTTTTCCTTCACGCTGCCATTGTTGAAGATGCACCTGGAGAAACTTCCAACTTCACCGCATCTGACGGCTACCTTCTGCAGGATTTGTGTGGGTCCCATCGACCCACTTTCCAGTCTGCGTGTTGAGATCTAGGAGGGATATTGCCCATGGTGTTACAGGAGCGAGTCCCACTATCGCCGGTGAGCTGCTGATGGGCCCTCTTCTCCGGACGGAAGCCCATGGTCATGTGCAAATGTCTCCCATCAAGGAGACCGTCACGGCACACCTGTGCCCTTCCTTGACCAAGCTTGGAGGGGATCTGTCTACCATCCAAGACGTGCAGATTTACGGCTCATCTCGCTGACAAGGCCTATACCTCTGCTGCATCTGCGCTGCATTCTATGGTAGTACAGCAGGTCTTTCAGGCCAAGCTTCTGCAGTGAGCAGCAGTGTGGACGCAGACACAGTGAAAGACCTGCGGGCATCGACAGAATTCGTATTCATGGAAACCAAGCACTCCGCCCAAGCCATCAGCCATTCTATGGGCTTCATGGTGGTCCTTTACTGGCAGCTATGGTAAACTCTAACTGCGTTGAAGGACTCGGATTGTAAGACGCTCCTCAACGCCCCATCACTCCCGCCAGCCTCTTTGATGACGCCGCGTAGTCGGTAGTTGAGCATTTTTCTGAGGCACCAATATGCCAGCATTTCCTGCTGCTCATGTTGCCTTCTGCGGTTGAGCGTCATCCAGTCTATCCGAGCCGTTTCCCTGCCAGCGAGTTGGGCCAAGGCAAGGTGCCAGTCCACAAGCATTGCCATCGGCGATAGGGACCAAAAGGTTAGCCACTTTGTAATTTTCTAGACGCATCTATTCCAGTCATCTCACGTTGGTTGCTGGGAATAATTCAGCACAGGTATTTTCTCCAGTTCAGACACAAACCACCCAGTATCAATGGTGTAGTTTCATCACTGACACTTCCTCTAAGTGCTCTTGTTCTTAGACAGGAAGTTCAAAGTTTTCTTGCAAAAGTGGCAATAGAGCACATCCCCCCTCAGTGTTTACCATCTGGAGTCCCTGGGACTGCGTGTGTATCAGGCTTCGGAAGCACTTACCGGGTGGCAGCAGGGTGAAATGAGGGTTATGATATAACCCTCATTATTAATTATGATATAATTTCAGCATTAAACAAAATACATATTCAGAAAGAGAAGGCTGAGAGAAGACTAAAGATACCAAGCATTCTGGGGTAGAAAGACATAAAAAGAGTGGTCTTTTTTTAAACAAGGTTATACACATTTAAACGTCTAAATTAATTACATTGGAACTAAAAAGACTACAACATGGAAGGCATGCATACATACGTAAGAATATATCATATACAGGTATGAGATGAGTTCCAAAGAGTATGTAGACATTTTTGGTGTATTCCATGTGAGTATGTGTGTCAGGATGGGTCATTCTTGTAGAATGTATGTGTGTGGGTGTGTGTGTGTGTGTGTGTGTGTGTGTGTGTGTGTGTGTGTGTCATCTCTGGATGGGGGCCGTTTTATGGCCCTCTTCCTTTGGAATTCAAAGGAGAATGGTTTGTGTCCCGGAGGTGTTAAAACTGTCAGTTCGTAGACTCTTCAGAGCCACTTCTGTTAACTCTGATCAATCATTTTGGGGACATTTTGATAAGCCTTAGCTTACCAAATATAACTGGATGTTCTGTTTTTGTTGTTGTGTTGCTAACAAGCACAGATCAAACTGTACCAAGCACACGGAGAATACATATTGTGCCAAGTCACCAAGCATGACGAGCTGATCTGAGAAGCAAAGGTGGGGGTTTAGAAAACTGTTTAAGAACTAGTGAAACTTTATACGTTGTCTGTGTGTGTGTGAATACCTTTCTTGCAAGAAATAAAGCTTAAGATTGTTAAACCTTTCGAGAATCTCACTTGTTATTTATTGATAAACATTTAGGAAAATAATTTCCACGAAAGGTTTCAGGACTTCTGTGAAGGGGTGGATCCCCTAACAGCGTAGCTGGCTATGCAATGTTGAGTTACTGTCTCTCAGGGATCTGAGGTTACAAGAGTAACCGGAGACGTATTTTGCCTGGTTTTCCAAAAATATAACGTAGTATTCTTAAATCAAGATATACTATATTTACTTAAGCAACAACACATAAAATATTAAGCTTGTTTTTATAAATTTTATCTTGAATACAAATTTATTTTGTCTTTCTGTAACAGCAGTAAGTACTTCTAAACTTGCTAATGGGAGATGACAAAAATCTGCCAGTGCAGAAAGATAAAATAAACTCACAATTCAGGACACGTTCTCTGAAAACTATTTTTCAACCTTCTTAATTACATTTATCTTGTTTCAAGGATTTTTTTTATATTTGAACTGGAAAATAAGGCAAAATACTCATTACGTTATTTTACTTGTTTGTAGTGAGGACGATTCATTAACTTTTGTAACAAAGGCCGATACAAACAAAGATCTGAGTTGCTTCAAACCTTCTACAACTCGCCGAACATCTGCCACATACAAAGGGAAGGTGTAAAAGCATCCATCAGGCCTATGAGACGAGCGGCCGTGACCTGGAAAATCAATGGCTACGAACCTCCAGTCTGGGAGAGATGTGGAGAAAAAGAAAAATAGAGAGAATGAAAACCACTATCACTTATGAATTATACAAGTATGAATTTGTCAATGTGGATCGTCATAATGTGCATGAATTCTCTGAAGTCAAACGCTGTACCTTTAGGAAGCAATGGAATCAGGGTATTGAATGTGCCGCTGTTGTCAGCCCAACCATGCAAACACAGCACGGGACGACCATCAGAAGGACCCCAAACCTGACCTCTCATCTCGCCCCATGGGACAGTCATGCGGAACTCAGACGCTGTGTCAAAGTTAAGAAAGGGATTAATTACAGTGGAATTCGGTTATGTCGACGGCCTCGGGGGTTGCAAAAAGGATCAAGATAACCAATATATTACATATAGCAGTATAACATATTACCGTATTTTAAATACAAAGTGTATTTAAAAGTTTATTTTGAAGCAGCTAAAATTAATGTTAACCAATACAACCTCTCAATAATAATAAAAAAAGGTTACACTTTATTTTTAAGGTGACGTAATTACATTGTACTTACTCAAAGTACTACTGAGTAATATTAATAGACTACTTAATCTAGAGTTATACTTATAATTATGTACAATTCACTGTGATTACAATAGCAAGTACATGTATAACGTTCAACTATATCACCTTAGATTAAAATGTAAAAAAAAAAAAAAAACTCTGTTTCTTACCTGCTCTCCTCATTGTAGTTGTGGCAAAGTGTCTGAGACAGGAATCATTCTCACACCATGCAGTGCAGATTAAACCCCCTTAATTGAGAGGGAGAAGCTGATGTTAAAAGTCTAAAGTACACCTTATTCATTTGAACATGACATGCATGTGGGAAAAAGTTTTCTGACTCGCAGAGAAACATCATGTATGAATACTAACTCGAAACATTAATTATTAATTGTGTAATCCTGCTTTCCAAATAACTGGCAAACTTACACTGTGAGCAAAAGCCAGTTCCCTCAGTGGAGTGAGGATTTCAAAATAAAAGTCGTTTCCACTGAAAGACAATGAAAAAATGACAAACAATAAATGCATTTTTACAATAACAATTATTTAGCACCCAAAAAAATTATATATATTTCGCAAACATAAAGTCATTGCTTTTTCCCATCCTACTTTTATACTGAAATTATCCGTTCACAAAGGCATTTGTGCTAATCGTGGCTTCACACATCCGGAACTGAAACGCAAAACATCAGGTAAACGCCAGTCAGCAACGAAATATCCTCTAATTCTGATACTTGCTTTATCATTTTATATAATTTCGGTATTAGCGGTGGCATGTTAGGCGTAGCACCTATATAAACAGCAAACCCCATAATGACAAACAACCACATGCAAACAACAACAATGAATGACATTCTGGGTTAATTGACAGTTCAACTCAATCCATTCATATACATGTACGTTACAGTGTGGGGATTTATAACTCAAACTGTCATTGTATTCCAGGGCTCAGGCACTGTCTTTCTTTAATTCGGATTGCAGTTCAGATCAGGTGTGGACGGAATGGAGGTTCGCTTCACGCGAGGCAAATCCGCGATTCTCGAGCGCTCGATCACGCGCCCTAAAACGGAGGTGAGCGTGAGCGCGTTCGCGCTACTGTTCTCCGAGATGGTGCAGTACTGCCAGAGTCGCGTGTACTCGGTGTCGGAGCTGCAGGCCCGGCTGGCGGACATGGGCCAAGGTGTCGGAGCCAGTCTTCTGGATGTTCTTGTGATGAGGGAGAAAAATGGGAAAAGAGAAACTAAAGTATTGAACATTCTTCTCTTTATTAAGGTATTACTTTTGATTTATTTCTTTACAGATTTTATATTATATATTTATGCATTTGGCAGACGCTTTTATCCAAAGTGCATTACATTGCATTCAAGAAACACAAATACAAAGTGTATTTTAGTCAGTTCTTGCTTTTCCTAGGGATTGAACCCATGACCTTGGTGTTGCAAGCGGCACACACTACTGTTTGAGCTACAGGATTTTGTAGATCATTTTGGTTGGAGTTCACATTGGCTGTGGTGTTGAAGGGATATAGTTCACCCAAAAATGAAAATTCTCTGATTAGTTCCAAACCCATATGATTTTAATTAATTTTTTTAACAAGATTTCTGCCCATCCTTTGAAAATCTATTCACCCAAAACAGCCGATTAAAAACGATCATAAAATAAATGCTTTCCTGTAGCTCAAACAGTAGAGCTTGGTGCTTGCAACTCCAAGGCCATGGGTTTAATTCCCAGAAGCAAGAACTGATTAGAATGTCAATGTGTTCCTTGAATGCAATGCAAGTCGTTTTGGATAAAAGCGTCTGCCAAATGCATAAATATAAATCCGTATTAATCAAAGACTTCTGAACAATCACTTAATATGATGAATAGATTTAAGCCTTTATTCACATATAAACATTGATCATCACACACTACTTTTTTTCTTTGTGTTTCAATGAACAAAAGTTTAATGGTTTTAGAACGACACGGGTGATTAATTGTTAAAGGACTTTTTATTTTTGAGTGAAATAACCCTTTAACTTTCTTTCTAACTTTCCTCCTAGGTAAATGTGTGGAAATCTTTGTTTGGCAAGGAGGCAGACAAACTGGAACAAGCCAACGACGATGACAAAACATACTACATCATTGAAAAGGAGCCTTTGATCAATGCCTACATATCAGTGCCTAAAGAGAACAGCACTTTAAACTGTGCAGCTTTCACTGGTGGCATTGTGGAGGCGATCCTCACCCACAGTGGCTTCCCAGCCAAAGTCACTGTCCACTGGCATAAGGGAACCACACTGATGATCAAGTTTGACGAGGCAGTCATTGCTCGAGATAAAGCTCTTGATGGCAGATAGCAGACCAGAGTCGAGTCTCAAGCTTTACCCTCTTAGTCTCAATAGGATTTCGTTAATTTGTATAGTGTTTCTAACACATTCACTGCATGTAGCTCACATCTCATTTTGCATATGTACTAAAACGAAACATTAATTAATCAATTAAATCAGAATTGAATAGATTGTTTGGAAGTTGTTCTGGACGGCACAGATACTGTTCAGTAATATTAATTCAAATGCATCTTCAACTGTTTGGTTTCCCCAAATTCTGCAGGCAATGTACATATGGCAAAATAGAAATTGTATGTCTATATAAAGTTTTATTTACAGCATGAATTACATTTGAATGTCTTGATTATTTTTGTATTATAGAGGACTGATCTATTTGTGTGTATACGTTTTGTTCACATGTTCTTTCATTGTTCTACAATATAATAAAGTCTTTGCAAATTGCAAGGAGAGATGGGGAAATACCGTCTATTGCATAAATGTTTCATGGTAACCACAGTTTCTGCATAAGTTACTGTATATACTTTAACATGACAACGATAGTTGAAATGGTCCAAATCTGGAATTCAATGCCGCCTTCAGTATATATAATTTTCCTGTGATGAGCGATTTATAATCAAGGTATTAGTCAATATTTATCCTACATATTAAACGATTTGAACAGCTTCTTCAAGCTTATGTATACTTCAGCACATCTACATGACCACTTCTTAGTTAAAGCATTTACTTTACTTCTCTATATAAGACACTAGAGAATGAAGAGGAATATTGTCTGAACCCCTCGCTGAGAAAGATCATGTTATCAGTGTGTTCTGGGGAACGTTTTTTTGTTCAGAGCCAGAGCTTGACCAGCTTCAACCTTGAAGAAGCTGCCTATCTCTGTGTGTGTGTGTGTGTCAGTATGCTGTGATACAGATCAGTTTTGGTAAGATGAAAAACTGGGGAGGTGGAATGACTTCGACAATCTGACGTCTAGAAACGCAGTTCTGCAACCTGGAAGTTCAGACTTAGTGTCTGAACCAAAGGCCTTGTTGTCAATCAAAGATATGCTTCGGTCCATGTGTGAATGTTTTCTAATTGTATCTATTTCTTAGCCAATCAGAATCATTCAACCTGATGTAATGACTTAGCCGTGGCCTTAGTGTGAGGCATAGTTGTTGTAACAATGTGAATGTACGCGGGACGGCCTATAACTCCTTGCTGAATGTTGAAGACTTCACTAAAATGTTCTTCAAC
>JAWRVZ010000065.1:335000-422500 GCA_037043235.1 Rhodeus uyekii
ACTCAAACATATATAAAATACAAAAGCCAGGCTTTCCTGTAACTCAAACAGTAGAGCATGGTGCTTGCAACACCAAGGTCATGGGTTCGATTCCCAGGAAAAGCAATAACTGATTAGAATGTCAGTGCGTATCTTGGATGCAATGTAAGTGGCTTTGAATAAAAGCGTCTGCTTTTATAACAAAATATTGCATTACTATGGTTGCGTCCATACTTCCATCGCACCACTACTGTTGCGTCCAGATCGCACTTAATTGCTATTTCATGTATGGTCTAAAACAATATTACTGTCCTGTGGCAAAACAAGTACATTTCTGTCATTTTTTCTGGAATGCAATATGAAGATTGTACTGTGAAAGTGAATAACACCATAACTAACACATGCCACTATGTGTGTGCGTCACATGACTAAAGATGCATAAACCTCTGTTTTCATAGTCCACACTACATTACAAAAACAACCTTTTTAAACGTGTCTTGACAATGCTATATTTTCTCCGTCTCAGTGTTGACTGATGCGCTTTCAAATTAATTTGGATTAATGTACACACAGACTTAAATATCCCTGTTTCAACCAGTGATGTCATCCGCGATCGGGTAATTGATATTCATAACCTTGACTTGTTGTGTCAGTAAAGGCGTGTGAGGAAGCATCGTACACCTTTTATCACAAAACTTGGCTACCTGTAAAACAGGACAGATAAGATTTTTCTGTTTATTATTTTTGCATTTGATTGACTCTATCGCTTGTCGTCAAACTCGAGTACTCTCGAATGTCAAAATTCTTATCTCTTCAAAAATGAAGTGCATTTGAGGCATTGTGCTTTAAGGGAAGATTCCAGTAGCTCGGGTCAGACACACAGGGTATGACACACAGATTTGCTGCTAGATGAATAATGATGGCTTTGATTAGAGAGAGTAATGGGTAAAGGTATAGCAATAGGAGCCAATAGGTAGAGTTGTATAAATAGTGTTAGTCTCTCCATTTTTGCTTAATCATGCAGTGATGTGGAGGTCAGATGTTCAAGAGAGTAAAGAAATCGGGGAAATCTCAGTTGCTCAATTTGGACATGACAGAAACTTAGAATTCAGAGAAATATTACGAGTCTATTCAAGTTCGCATATGTGTCGTTTTCTGCTATGGAGTAATAAAACAGAAAACAGTGCTGTATAAAATTTCCCATTTGTCAGCACACACTCACACACACACACGTGTCTGACCCACTTACTTTTGTATTACACTTTCCTTTCAGTCTAGATAAGTGTTGTCACTCTGGATTGTGATTTATGAGGCATGAAAAGAGGTGTTCCACCAAATTTCCGTTACCTATGTGTAGAGAACATCTGAATATATCAGAATCTAAATAACATTGAAATCGCAATATGGTTTCCTGCATTGTAATTTTTTTTTTTCAAATTGGCTGTGATTTAATTTAATGAATATATGTGAAACGCGTTTAAGAGCAAAGCACAAGCAGCTCATAACGCTCAAAGCCGCTTCTGCCGTGAGTTTGGGAATGCAACGTGGACCAACCATCAATAGTTGCAATAGTTTAAATTCTTATACTGATTAATATTTTTATTTAGTAGCAATATTTTGGCCAAATGGAGGGTTATGCATAAGTGCAACAAGCTTCCGTATTCTGTAAAACAGGTTGCATTGCATCTAGTATGTGCTTCTGTAAATATACAGCCATTGTACTCTTAAAATTCACTGTGCAGCTCTATAAACAAGCACAGCAGAGGTAATGTAGTTAGGTTTTTTTAAAATCACAAACACAATTTTTAGCAGAAAAGTCACATTTATGGTATAATAGTAATAATTCTCTTAACCTTCCTTGTTGCCTTGTAGTCAAGTAATTTTGATAATTGGTCATTGTGGCAGAGCTTCTGCGAAAATAACACTGGACTGAATGAATCACTTGCCGTTTTGGTTTGCACAAAGACCTTTATAAAACAGAAGTTCATAAAATTGCTCTAGAGAGACATGCTTACATTTTAGCCACCACTAGAAGTCAGTTTACTGTAGTTTCATAATTAAAAATGCTTTTGGGAAGTGTTTATTCAGGGAATAATGGAGAGAAGGAAGATGTTTGACTTTTTTTTTTTTTTACAAAACCACAGTACAGGAAGAGTGTCAGCAGAACTGACATTATTGACATTTTTTCATTGTGAGAAATGAAAATGAAGAGATTTGTGGCCACGGACAGAAACAAAATCCAACATTCATTCACCAACCAGCCGCGCTACTTTAAAGACGTATCCTTGACTAGCTGACTAAGCTCTAACCAGTTTAAGGCCCTTTCATGTGACTTGCACCACCAAACTAGAGGGTTAAACATTGAGATTTACATGCGTGGTGATGCCATGATCAAAGTTCTGCTAGAGAAGTGCACAGAATAAAGTCATACAGAAAGTAAGTTTTGGCATTTGCTATTTTAAGTGTTTGTGTTCCCCTTTCACTTTCCTGCTACCTGGCAACCACATAAAATGATATCCACCGTATTATGCGCAACAGTGTTCAATGCAGATATCAATGCATGACACTGGCGTGGAGTCGTACGATGAAGCCTCAACACTGGTCTGTTGTCTCACAGATCAAATTCACACCTTTTTTTGGAGAAGTCTTTGACAAGCCACCCTTTTCTCACGTGTTCACACATCACTTTGAAGAGGAGATCACATTCGTCAGATCTCAAGTTTTGGGTTGTGCATGTATGTGTGAACCCTCCACATTGAATTTGGGTCACAAGGATGTTCTTTGTACCATATATCATTTGTTATTTGCATGTGTGTACTAGTATTTACTTATATTTTATATTCTGTAATGAGAGTTGTCATAATCGTAAAGATATATAAAAGAATAGCTGAGTTCAGAACGATTTTACCCAGCTGATGAACAATAAAAACATTGACAACTTGACCTCAAGCATTGAAAGCACAAGCAGGCAAGCTAAGAATAAACAGAAAACACGCCGCTGGTGTGGACGCTAACATAGTTGCCGTGAACGGGCCTTTAAGCTCAGTTGAGAGATCGCGAGTTACCATGATGACTGTGTGCATCCTCAGACAACACAGAGACCACTTGAATAACGCTTGACTCGCGTCTCTTTCACACTCATTTAAGACCAAAGACAATTCCCATCTGTTGTGGACCTCCATGGCGGGGTCTGCAACATATAGGCTGATTCTCTCTGATCTACTGAAGTTCACATCCAATGGCTCTAGTTGAGGCCATCTTCTCTGTCAACTGTCTTTTATTTGTCTCTTACTTTTAATTAAGTTCACCACTGTCCTGGTGATCGAAGTATGAATTTTGACTCAAATTCAGTTCACAAGTTCTGTTTAATACTAAAGTTGAGCCGGATAATCGGATAAAGCCGGTACGGATAAAGCACTTTTGCTGAGTACAAGTATTATACGAGTAATACGAGTCAATATCTGTGCTCGGATTGAATACAAATCCTATTGGGTAGCTGACTGTGTCTACGTTCTGTGATGGGCTAGTCACAGCGCCCCTCCCCTACACATACAGATTTGCTGTGTCCCGCTCTGCTCACTCACACACAGAACACTGAGAAGAGAACAGCTCTCTTTCTCTCTCTCTCTCTGGCTCAGTCACTCAGGTTTGTGGGTCTTTTCCGTTAACGTTTAGGGTTTATTCAGCTTCAAGTTTGTTTTTTATTTTGGTTTGTTTGTAGTACTTATTAACCAGTATAGTTCTGGTAAACGTGGGATTTGTTTAGACGTGGTGCTTGGTAGAATGCCACTAGTGTTGCGTCTCTGCCTGTCGGAGATTTATTTTCTTCTTCTTTTTTAACCATCTGCTGGCTCTAACCAGTTTTTTGACTATTTTTTGACAAAAAATAATTACAAAAAATTATGATTTCTTCATAATTGCAACCGCATGTGTTGTATTCATTGTTGCAAAACTTCTTCTGTATATAGTTCGTTTTTTTTCTGAAGCTCAATGCTGATGCTGTCATGTAAATAGTTTTCTGATCAACCCATATCAATTGCATGATTAAAAATAACATGCATAAAGCCCCGTCCATTTCAAGACAACCCGCCCACTTCCGAGTTAGGCCCCACCCAGTCCGAGTACAGATACAGATAATTCATATGGTTTACAGATACAGATAATGCTGTACTCACTCTTTCCTATTTAATACACTGTAATATTGTGAAATATTCTTACAAATAAATTATATTTTAATACGTTGGAAAATGTAAGGTTAATTCCTGTGATCAAAGCTGAATTTTCAGTATCATTACTCCAGTCTTCAGTCTTCTGAAGTCATTAATTTATTCTTATTAAGATAGAAATGTTTCGTATCAATGCATTCGCATAAATGCCAATACTGTCACTTTTGATCAATGTAATGCATCCTTCCTGAATAAAAGTAGTAATTTTTTTTAAACTTACTGACTCTAAACTTTTGAGGGTTGGTAGTGCATGTAAATATAATTGAAAGGAGGACAGTGGTTTCAAGCAAAAAGACAATTTACTTTGTGATTTACCCAACTGATACTATCCGTCTCTCTCTTTCTCTTTCAGAAGAGGATAGGCCAGTATGTCCGGTGACTCACTATGGTTTGAATGACAGCGGGGACGAGTACAGTAACCCCAGGCCGAGCCCACTTACAGATGGCTGGATTGGTGCTGACCAAGAAGAGGAAGAACTGCGCAGGAAGTTAAAATATTTCTTCATGAGTCCCTGTGAAAAGTACCAAGCCAAAGGAAGAAAACCTTTTAAACTGGGTCTGCAAATGCTGAAGGTTCTTATAGTAACTATACAGGTATTTGTTTATTCTTACGTTTTCTTTCTAGTGTTGTTCTCTTTCTAGGGCTTGTATGCTCAACTCCAGCCTTATTAAAGACAGTGTTGCAACTCAAAGTCTCAGTCTTCTTTAACCACTGTGCCATTCTCTAGATTCCCAAAATTAACCTTTGGTTTTGGCTTGCTAGGTTGGCTATTAAGCATGAACTTCTCTTGTCGAGAATTAAACCACACTTTAAAACCAAGATCCCATCATTCATTGAAAGGACATGATGAGGACATACAAACAAAAATAAGTGTTCAGCAATTTTGAAAAAAAAAAAAAAAAAAATATATATATACGAGGCAATTCAAACTCTCTCTCTCTGTAGTTCTCTCTCCCTATTTATATATCTACTGTTCTTTTCCTTTTTTTTTGCTTTGTCATGGTCTCTAGCTGGTACTTTTTGGCTTAAGCAATGAGATGGCAGTGACGTTTAAAGAGGAAAACACAGCCTCGTTCAAACACCTCTTTCTCAAAGACTACGCTGATTCAGATGACGCACTTGCTGTTTACACACAGAGTGATGTTTATGATCACATGTTTTACACAATAGAACAGGTAATGTATCTTTTTGACATTGACACATGCACTAACTCCTTTTTCACTGTGATTATCTAACAAAATATTTTTGTAGGGATATATGTGAGGTCATAACTTAATAACTTTTAATTTATGTTTTTAGGACAAAATGTATGCTGGTCATGTATTGTCATGTTTATTTGAATTGCCTTATATGACAGACTTTCTTTTCACTTATCTGTCAGTACCTGGCTTTGCCGGAGACGACAGTGGGCCGCTATGCGTACGTGTACAATGTCGGTGTGAACGGGAGTGCGCTTTCTCTGTGTCAGCAGTATTATAAAAAAGGAAGGATCGACCCGGCTAACGACACCTTCGTCATCGACCCACACGTGGTCACAGGTGACAAGTTTTTAGCCTCTTTTTCCTAAATGGTTTAATCAGGGAAATATACCTGTTAGGTGTGTATAGGATCAAGACAAAAAGGTAATGAACTTGTAATATTAGTTTACGAACACTTTTAAATTCATTTTTGGATTGTTTATTAGTACTGGTTCAAACTTGATCAAACTAAAAGACCATATCATTTCCTCTTTTGCAAATTGGTGTTACTCGCAGTTCCTTGTTACTGAGCGCACCACAGGAATCACTTTCTCATGTCATTCTAAAATAAATCATCTGATGACCCTGCCGGTCACGGAAGCCGGTTTAGGTGGTAAAGAATTTCTCTCTTCCTCTCTAGATTGTGTTGGTGTGAATCCTTTATCCACTCCCACGGAAGGTCTGGGCCGTGATTATAGAAACTTCACCCTTAAGTTTCACAAGTAAGTTAAACTGGATTTTGATTTTCTTACTATAAATTTCTTCTAATCAGAAATGTCCATTAATGATCTAAAACTCTAACGTAAACGCACATTCTCAGGCTCATTAACGTCACCATACAGTTCCAGCTGAAGGCTATAAATCTTCAGACCATCATCCACAATGAAATTCCCGATTGTTACACTTTCTTTATCACAGTGAGTTTGCGCATGAAATGTTAATTTAACCCACTAAAAAAGATTAAACATTTATAAAACAGTCATTTTATTAATAGAGCTATTAATATAAAATGCAGAAACATTTGAATAATTTTTTATAACAAATGTAAAAATTATAAAATATATTATTTAAATGTGTATATAATTTTGACCAAGTGTGCCTAGATTTCAAATTGGACAAGTAATTTAATTTTGGTCCATAAGAAGCAATGTTTAGTGCATAAGTAATTATGTTAAATAAAACATATTATTTATATAAAGTCACCGGCCACTTTATTAGGTACACCTTGCTAGTACCGGGTTGGACCCCCTTTTTGCCTTCAGAACTGCCTTAATTCTTTGTAGCATTTATTCAACAAGGCTCTGGAAACATTCCTCAGAGATTCTGGCCCATATTGGCATGATCGTATCATGAAGTTGCTACAGATTTGTCAGCTCCACATCGATGCTGTGAATCTCCCATTCCATCACATCCCAGAACAGATCTGGTGGCTGTGTATCATGAGACCGTTTGAGTTTCATGAAGTCATTGTCATGTTTCAGACGATTTGAGCTTTGATTCATGATGGGAAGTAGCATCACAAGATGAGATACTGTGGTCATAAAGAGATAGACATGGTCAGCAACAACATTCAGGAATAATTCTCAGGTCGGCTGTGGCATTTAAATGATGCTTAATAGGTACTGAGGAGCCCAAATTGTGCAACAAAAAAATCCCCCACACCATTACACCAGCAAAAGCCTGAACCATTGATAAAAATCAGGATGGATCCATGCTTTCATGTGGTTTATGCTGAATTCATGACCCAACCATCAAGTCAAGACTCATCAGACCTGGCAATGTTTTTCCAAGGATATATTTCCAATTTTGTGAGCCTGTGTGAATTGCAGCCTCAGTTTCCTGTTCTTAGCTGACAGGAGTGTCACCCGGTATGTCTTCTGCTACTTTAGCCCATCTGTAGACGTTGGATCGGTTGTAACAAATGGTTATTTTAGGTACTGTTGTCTTTCTATCAGCTCAAACCAGTCTGGCCATTCTCCTCTGACATCAACATGGCATATTCACCCACAGAACTGCCACTGTCTGGAAATGTTCTCTATTTCAGACTATTCTCTGTAAACCCTAGAGAAATCATAGTAGATCAGCAGTTTCTGAAATACTCAGACCAGCCTGTCCAGCACCAACAACCAAGTCATGTTAAAAGTCACTTAAATCGCCTTTCTTCTCTGTTCTGATGTTCAGTTTGAGCTTCAGCAGATTGTCTTGACCATGTCTACATGCCTAAATGCATTTAGTTTCTGCCTTGTGATTGGCTGATTAGATATTTGCACAGGTGAACAGGTGAACCTAACAAAGTGGCTGGTGAGAGTGTGTGTGTGTAACTAAACTCACAATTTTATGTCCCTATATATAATTGTATTTAGAGTATGTAATGTTTTTCATTTATGCTCAGATTCTGCTGGATAACAAAGCCCACAGTGGAAGAGTTAAGATCAGTCTTGATAATCAGGCCTCCATAAAGGAATGTAGAGACCCAAGTGTGTCTGGACACGGTAGGATTCAGCAACCTCATTCAATTCACTTTTCAGAGGAATTTGGTTCAGTTTCCTAGTTTTTTTACATTGTGGATATTCACTATATATGGTTGTGCTCATACTCCTATCTCTCTGTCTCCAGCTGATAGTTATGCTCGCGTGTGGTTTGATGTGGCGGTTGCAGTGGTGTGTATTCTCTCTCTGGCCCTCTGTGGTCGGTCTATCATCAGAGGAATTATTCTTCAAAATGTAAGATATTGTATCAAACAACTCCACATTAATATGCCAAAGATCACTTCGTGAATCCTGTCCAAACTTTCTCTCTTCAGGAGTTTGTAAAGTACTTTAGGACATCTCTGAAACGGGACGTCTGCTGGGGAGACAGAATGGAGTTTATTAACGGATGGTATATTCTGCTCATCATTAGCGACGTGCTCACTATCACAGGCTCCATGATTAAGATCGGCATTGAGCTTAAGGTCAGTCAGAGCTGATGACCGTCAGCTTCAGAAAATGGACATTCTGAAACCACGTACAGTAATGCCTCGGTTTACGAGTGACTTTGTATACAAGCAATATCGGAGTGCAAGAAAATTTTCCCCTCGCCCACGCGCATTTTTTTGGAAAAGTCCTAACGCTCAGCATCTTCGCGTGCATTTTTACTGGAAATATCCTAAACACAGCCTCTCACAAAGCCCATCACCCCTTCACTCGTTCATTCTCTCAGCGTCGCTCGGTTTGGTTGCATCATTCACCACAGTGATACTTTTATAAGTGATTTACAGCGGTTTTACCTCGTGTTGTTAACAGTAATTGTGATCGCTATTGTCCACGTAGTGAAATATATACGTACAGTACAGCATATAGACAATGACCTCAAGATGAGTAAGGAAGAAGGTACGAAATTCTCCCTGTAAGCAGTAAAACCCTCCTCTCGTCTCCTTCACGCCAGCAGCGACGCTACTCAAAGATAAAGTGCGCGTTACAGTAAATTGTCAAGTATTAATTAGTATTTATATGTGATCTTAATGGTTATAATTTTAACTGTAAATAATAGGGTAAAAAATATTTAAAATGGGCATATATGGTCATGTGGAACGAATCGAGTGATTTTTTTTGGGGGGGGGGGGGGTTGATTTGGTGTATGAGAATTTTGAGTTACGAGCTCTTGGAACGAATTAAACTCGTAAACCGAGGTATTACTGTATATGGAAGTGATCAAAGTACCATTGCCTTAGGTCATCACAACCTGCATGGATACTTCATGATGCTTTGTTTCATCCCTCAGAATCTCTCATCGTACGATGAGTGCGGGATCCTTTTGGGCACCTCAACGTTATTGGTTTGGGTTGGAGTTATTCGCTACCTCACCTTCTTTCAGAAGTACAATGTGAGAGACAAACACACCCACACACCAATGGACATGCAGTTACACGGCCATTTAGACATTTCAAATTTGTATATATATGCGCATACATTTGTCATTAATTAAATACACTTGGAATGTGACCACATCTCTAGAGAAAATATGCTTTAATATGTTTTTAGGATGTGGAATTTGTGTACTATATAGTGTTTTCCTTTCTCAGATTCTCATCGTCACATTACGAGCTGCATTCCCAAATGTGATCCGTTTCTGTTGCTGTGTGGCGGTGATCTACCTCGGATATTGCTTTTGTGGGTGGATTGTGCTGGGACCCTATCATGTTAAGGTATACAGCTTTAGATTGACAGAAGCTAATTAAGCATAATTCTAAATAATTAAATGTGGTTCTACATGTAACATGTTCAGAAAGATGCTCTATTTGGTGCTGAGTAAAAAGAAAACATAAGAGACTTCAAAAAATCTTACAATCCTGAAACTTTTGAATGGTAGTGTATATGATGTACTTCTCTGTCTTTATCTATGGTATGTGGTTTATAGTTTTTGTTTTGTATCCTCAGTTCCGCTCTCTCTCGCTGGTGTCGGAGTGTCTTTTCTCTCTGATCAACGGAGATGACATGTTTGTGACCTTTAGTGGCATGCAAGAGAGCAGCATGCTGGTCTGGGTCTTCAGTCAGGTGAGTTTAACCCTCACATCCTCACACAGGTACATGCATGACAAATACTACAGAGAACTAAAGACTCTGTTCTTTTGCAGGTTTACCTTTACACGTTCATCTCTCTTTTCATTTACATGGTGCTCTCTCTTTTTATCGCTCTCATCACTGGAGCTTACGAGACCATCAAGGTAAGAATGAGAGATAAAGAGATAAATGAAGATCATGAGATAAATAAAAAACATGTTTTTGTTCCTGATATCCTCACAACACGCACATGCACAAACACGAATATCTGTATAGAGAAACTCCTATTTTAAAACGTACATTTTTTATAAGATTCTATTTTTTAACCCGTTTTATTTTTAGTTTGTCTTTAATTAACTGTCATTTTCTTAATGATCTTTATTGTAAACTATAAGTTGTTGTTAAGGTGACAGGTATATCTGTAACAGATAGTACAGTATAAGATGATCCAAACAGCTTGACTATGGTAATGTGATATCCTGTCATTTCCATTCAGCATCAAACTCAGGAGCCGGTCCATATCACTGACCTGCATGCCTTCATTGCTGAGTGCACTGACACACCCAGCTCTGGAAAGTTCCGTGGGATCGAGACCTCGCCGTGCTCTTTCTTCTGCTGCTGTGACAGGTGAGTCACTATAGAAACAAAGAAAATGCCTCTTAAGGTCGGCATGAGTCTGAAGTTTTAGCGATTGGTCTTTTCTTCCATATTGTACCACATATCCAAGTGAAAATGTAGTGCGAGACTTGTCTATGGGGAATCTATTGGATCTTGAGTGTTTGTGGTTTGCTATTGCTGTGATGTCATGAGGGACAGGTTGTCCTGTCCTCGAGCCAGTAAACACATCATCAGAGAAGAGACGTCACCGCTAGAGATTACTGTACTTACAGTGAGGTGTTCCAGTCCCTATTTACAGTGATAACTAGTTATAAAAAAAGAGAACTTGCTTTCAAGTATAAACTTGTAAAACAAGCAAATAAAATGGCAAAAATGTGTGTGCATGAAGTCAGCATGAAATTAAAATATTTTCCAAATTAATGTTATGTAGCTCTTATCAATTTATACATTTAATTTTTGTGTAAAAAATATTTTTTACTTAATGTAATACAGTAATACCTTGAGATATGAGCATAATCCGTTCCAGGACTGAGCTCGTAACTCTAAATGCTTGTTTCTCAAATAAATTTTTTCCATAAGAAATTAATCCATTCCGGCCACACACACACAAAATTATAGTATATAAGGATTCCTGTGATATATAATAAAATGTGGTTTTAATTGAGTTCTTACCTTCGAGAGAGACGATACAGTAGCAGCATGTGCGGAGGAGGGAGGGATGACGTAGATAACGTAGATAATGCAAAGACAATACGGAAGTGTAGTGTTTCTTCCCATGTAGTGATTGGATTGCCTCAAAACCTCATATTTATTATTATTGAACACACATAACTAGTGCTGCTTCCAGCTTAATGTCGCCCCCGGTAACCTCCCGCTGTAAAACCAAGGTGGCCCTCTAGTGGAGATCATATATGCAATTACTAGGGACCAACCAAATTCACGGGTGAAAAATTCGCAATTTCACGGAAGGTTTTTAAAAAAACATTTGATTTCACTGAGAATTCACGGGTACAATTTTTAGGCACCAATCACTGCAATCAGTCCATCTGCCGTCACACCTGCTGTTTTGTATTCTGAAATACCACTTTTCGACTGTTCACCTGTATTAAAAAACAAAAAGCAAACAAAATACGACTACAACGCATGTAGCCACAGACTCCGCAATGCCACGTGACATTAATTAAATAGTTTACAGTTTTTCGTGGCCAAAACTTGGCCGACCACGTGGTTGCTGACATATTCTGTCGCTGCGGTGCATTGACGTTTGTGTACTGGCTGACGCTTCTCTCCGCGTCAACGCTGTTCGTTGGTACAGAAAGGTAGCGTAATGCTAGCCGGCTCAGCAGAGGAAACCGACTGCTGTGCGAACGCCAGAATGCTGTTATACTCATATCCGGCGGGACTTCTTTTGCTGCTGCTTTGTAAGCTGCAAACTCGGCTAAGACGCTACGATCATCTGCTCCTGGTATACTCTTTATCAGTAAAAATATTTATCTTCAATAAAAAATTTACTATTTCACGCTTGTTGGGTGTTTTCACGGAAAGTGGCCGATTTCACGGAAAATGTCACGGCCGTGAAATCGTGAATTTGGTTGGTCCCTAGCAATTACCCCATAAATGAGGCGGCCTGAGCTGCTCCGAGTGCTGGAGCACCTAGCGTCAGCGTCTCTGAGCGTGCTCGTATCTCAAATATTTACTCGTATCTCAAAGCAAAAAATTGCTCGAAGGCTTGCTCGTATCTCGGAATACTCATATCTCAAGGTATTACTGAAATTGGATCGTCCTGTGAAAGTAACAGACTTCTCTCTGATGATTTGTGCTGGACTTCTCCATTTAAACCAGTGGATCTCAACCTTTTTGACCTCATTATCCCCCCACCCCTCTATTTCTACACTATAAAATATTTAAGAGCTTGATTTTTGTTGTTTTAGCTTATGTTAATGCTTTTTTGGTCTTATTTTAAATAATTTTATTTTCAGGTCTTATTGAGGCCCAAATGGAAGTTTGAGGCCCCTAGTTGAGATCTTCTGATTTAAAGCCTTCCCCTACAAACTCTAGTTCATTTGTCTCCTCTTTTGAGTGCAAAACATACATCTCAGAAATCCAATTGACAGCTGATGCAAAGAATCGCATTTTTACTTCTTAAATAATCTATTACACTTAGATGTGTGAAGCAGCATAGAAGAAAAGTTGTTTTATCACAACTTTAAACAGAAAATGGAAAACATTTGAACATAAAATACATTTAAGATGTAAATGTATAGTGACATACGTGACTTTAACGTAACTGAAGGCTGTAATTGTGACTGTTGGTGAACCCGCAGAACCACCACATATGAGGACGTCCTCCTTGTCAACTAATGAAGTCCTGGAGTCCTGACTGCACCTCCCTCTGCTGGTCACACTGCGCTAGTGCAACAGGACAGAAGCCAGTGGAAAGATCCAGACAAAATACTCAAGTCACAGCTGCTTCACTTTAGACCTGAAGTGGGGAAGAGCATTATAAGTTTTACAGAATAATCGCTTCAGTCTGATTAAACGTCAGTCAAGTTCAAGTCAAATTCGGAGGTTTCCAAATTCAGCCCATCACCCTCTTTTAGTCTGTACTGATTAAACACTCAGAAGGACTGTTGACGAATAACAAACTGCACACGTACAGCCAATATGTACAGTAATCATTCCCTGAATGTTGATCCCACGTGTTCGTTCACTGCACGTGCTGCTGTTTGCAAGTGGGTCATTAGCCGCCAATACTTGTGGCCTGTGATGGTGGTCAATAATTCATAACTATTGAGTTATTTATATCATTGAGTAACTAACTTCTAGTCACGTGTAATGTCTGCATCAGAAGATGTTTCTGAACGGGCAGGAATATGCGTTTAACAGATGTTACCATCTGCTGCAGTGAAGGACGAGGACCGTGTGATTAAACCTAATCAAGCTTTGGGAAATGTGGGTCTTATTCAGCACTTAGAACAGAAACAGCACTCCCTAGTGTCTTAAAGTCATCTAAACTTAACACAAATACAGCCTCATTCTCAGAATGCCTCAAAAACTTGGCCTTAACGCTCTTCTGATGTGTATAGATGACTATATATGAATATTTTTTGAGCTTTTGATACACAAGTTCACCAATAATTACACCTCTATATCTTTTCGACTTGCTGATTCATTGTTTCATTACGTTTGCACACCGTAAAATGAAATTATATTAGACAGCATTACCCTTGCTGATCTAGGATTTTATTGAGACGCTGACTTTTACTAGCCTTTACTGCTCTGTTAGTTTGTTTTAAATCCGAGGCCTTTAAGAAGATTGCTGGTGAGGGCACAGTGTTGTTACCATGGTGACATATTAGAACAATAGAACCCAAAATACTTGATCCATATAAAGCACAAGGCTCACTTCAGAGGACAAACAAGACTAATTTTATCCTCTCCATTAAACTTGACTTATAAGAGAAAAGGCAAGTATAAATATTTAAATTCTGGGGTCTGTGCAAGCCATTTACTCAAGAACAGAATAAGTGGGACCAGTCATATTTTGATTTCGTCAACAGCTTTTTGTTCATACTGCATGTTTTCCTTTTTATTTGAATTGTCCTGTATTATTTTAATTTGTAATTCAATGTTCTAGTGTACTTGTATTGTGTTGGCTCTGTTGCTTTTCTATTTCAAACGAGTTTAAAGCGCACAACCTGCAAACGGAGAACACTTTCTATTATGAACATGTGAAGCTGCACCAAGTGGTGATGTTGAGAAAAGTTAAAACATCATGTCAAACATTGTAGATGTGTACCTGAAGTATTTCAGATCCCATTTTATCCTTCTAATTGTTTGTGGGTGTGTGTGTGTGTGTGATGGTTCGGAATGCAAAACTTGTGCGAATACTTTGCCATTATTCTGTCATAAACATGCATTTTAGATAAAACGATGTTGAAGAATCTACTGACCTTCAAACTGGAGGATTTTTCATTTCCTGTGTTTTTTCTTTTCTTTTATTATTTGTTTTAAATACTTGTACGAGTGTCATTGCACATTTGTTTCCTGAACTTTGTTCTTGACAGGGTCATGTGTAATATTTTAATGTTCATATGTGTATGTTCAATACAGAGATTTTCTAAAGTCTGTTGAATATAGTCACTCCCCCCCCCCCCCCTTTTTGCTGTTCTACATTAATCATAAACATAGTTATTTATTACTATCCAAAAAGACCACTAGGTGGTCCCCCCACAAATTGAACCCTTTCAAATTTAAGGTAGTGTCCATGGCACCTAAATTGCTTTAGTAAAATACAGTGGAGTTTACTTCTCGACTCACGGTTAACTCGTCAATCCAATTAAGTCGTAGTTTTTGAAGTGGAACCGCCAAACTCCCTATTTGTCTAAGTATTTTCTTGTGGGTTATGTCGATTCGCTGAGCAGAGTGCGCGTCAGAACAAAAGCAGGTGTGAGTATGTGTTTATCTAAGCCTCATACTCATTGGTCGGTAATGAAATTGGCTGTTGGTTATCTCGACGCTTTTTTGCAACCCCCGAGGCCGTCGAGATAACCATATTCCACTGTATTAGGCATTTGTAGGCGTGTTTGTATAGCAGGTGCACAAGCTAGTGAACATTGTTTGAGATGGCGTTTTGAAACCACAGAATGAGATTACACACTGTTCAAACAGAGCAAACCCCAGCAGATGCTGATCTCAGACCTGTGGCCATTGATATCAAGAGAACAGTCATATGAAAGCTTGCTTTACTGTTCTCTGAATATGAGCCACACCCAGCTATCCAAACACAATGACTTAACAGGAAGAGATTGAATTTAACCACATCAGTAAATCCATTGTTATGATGTAAAGACAGGCCTTAAAGCAGTATAACAAGAAGGATAATCTTCTGAGCCTTAAACTTCATTGTTATCATCCAAAATCATTAACATGATGTTTAATGTACTCAAAACCCGCAAACTTACGCAGCCAAAAACTGTAAGGAGGTTCAGTGATGTTGGTGCAATAGGACTGGCTTCACTCATAGATTCAGATTAGCATATTAAAGACAAAACAGATCCTTAATAAAACAAGGCATTTGAGAATCGAGCTGCACCCTATTCACACTAAAATGTGTGTTAGTCTATTTTTCTCTCTCTTTTATGTACGTACACAAAAATCAAGTGTTGCTTATCCATCAATGATCCTTTCTTTGTCTAACAGGATGAAGTTTGCAGTCGTACTGATTTTTCCCCCTCTGTCTGAATGCTACTTTCAGACCATGAATAAATTTTTTTTTTAAGAAAAATAAAATTTCATAAGGTAGTGAAAATATTCTACACAATTTCTCGAAGGTCCCTTATGCCCACATCAATTTTTAAACATATTAAAATCTTTAAACGTTCATCTGAACAAAGATTAGAGCAAAAACAGTCAATGTTCTAGATTTCTGATCATTAACCCTTGAATGTTTTTGTACAATGTTCTTATCTTGTATATATTTTACACAAACTATAAAATTGCACATAAAAACAACGCATATGCGTGTGTGAGTGTGCTGGAAAATGTAAATGCATTCATTTTATCGGGTGTCTGGAAGTAATCCACAGTCATGCGTGTTGTTTTAAACGTGATGGTGATCCAGCGTGCTGGATGATAAATGGGCGGGGCCATAGTTTGTAAAGTGACATCACTGCCCTTTGAAGTGAATTTCGGTAGTTGACCCCATTGGATGAAAACCGGGAGTTCGATGGCTTTTTGGTGACTTGCTCCTTTTTTGGTTCTTAATTGCCAAGTTAGTATCTGGTTAACCTCATTCACACAGCTCACGCTGAACCGCGAGGTTAAAGCATCGGGCAGGGATAAAGGTTGTTGCGTTTTATATATTTTAAGCAGTTTTGCACGAGGACCCGCATCACCGGTGTGAAGTCGAGCCTGCTTCTCCAGACTCACGCGGAGGAGTCGAAACCAGACGCTTTTAAAGTCATCTGAAGGTAAATTAATGGCATTTTAAGCATGTCTACTCTATCTTTCGCTCTGTTTGCCTGGTTCAAATTCTCACTTAATTTGGGACCGCGATCAACTTGCAGGTCTACATTCTGAATGCGTTCTCGGATCGAATTTGGTTCGGGTTTTGCATGTTTGGGTTGGGCTTTTAAAGGCTGCATCGATTTCAACACACATGGCCTGCGCTCCGCTTGAATCACCGATTCCCTTTATTTGAATATACGATTGTATTTAATTGCGCGTGAAGGGCATCGCAATGAATGAAATTGCTACATGTAGCGGTTCGTCTAAAGATGATAACGACGTGTAGTTGTAAGCATGTATTTCGTGATCATGTTTTCCACAGCTATAAATGATTAATCTGTCTTAAAAGCGCGTTGTCCTCTGATGTATGGTCGGCATAAAACACGAAGTGCTGCTCTTGAGAACTGAATGAATTGATGTTAAGGAATTCAAATATCTGCACCGATAGCGTCCGCGAATCTCACATTTATGCATTTGGCAGATGCTTTTATCCAAAGCGACTTGATTGCATTCAAGAAACACGTTGCCTTTCTAATCAGGTCTTGCTTTCTCTTGGAATCGAACCCATGACCTTGGCGTTGCAAGCACCAATGCTATACTGTTTGAGGTACAGGAAAGCCCCGTCTTGTTGTTCTGACCCACCTCGCCTTTTATCCGACTAAACTACTACTGCTAGAAGAGAACCGATATTACAAGTGGACTATCATAGATCGCCGTCGTTTGATATGCACGTGGACCGCTTGTTTGGCTTGAAATTCTTCTGAACCGTGTTGGTGTCATTTTGTGTTCTCGCCCTGCCCTTGTAACGCCAGCAGGTCTGTTGACGATAGCGTGTCTCTGTTTACACTACAATTCAGTTCCAGAAGTTCATGACCGCTTTTATCGCTAATGGCCCTCATAGCCTCAGAGAACTTTAGCTCATTCGCCTCAGCGAATATTTCACGAACGGTCGTTTTGTGTGAGAAGAGTTGACTTAAGATGCATTCTGTGACTTCACACCAATTAACAGGGTTTACCTAAATACACAGAAAGCCTGTTTTAGAAATGAGGTCCACTGACATTACATTAAGACTCCAGACAGTCTTATACCAAAACACTTAATTCTACACACCGCGGGTCGCCCCTCGCAAGCGCGGCCATGTTGGAATCACGTGACTAGCTGTATTACAATTAACAGCTCACTGATTTTTAACAATATTAACCAATTTAGTTTTATAAAGGGATTTTAGTCCATACTCAAACGTATATGTCAGTAGGCTACTTCGAAACAGAGCAAGCTAGCAAAATAAGTTAACCGATTGATGGAATAGATTGGCATGTGCGATTAACAAAGGCTATTTAAATAGAATAAATACACAGGGGGATATTTGATGCATCCAGTGTGCTAGGTGTTGCGATTTAGTCCAAAACTGGTGCTTTCGGGTTGAATATGAGCTAGCTCAATGTAGCCTATAGAAAAACTTGCTGAGTGCACCATTAAATTCTGTACTGGGTATTTAACACCCATGTCTTAATGTGAATCCTCTATGATGTCTTGCTTGGCCCATAATGGTCTATTGTGTTTCCCAGTTGTCTGTAATGCCAGCTGTTGTTGTGCGAAGAGTTGATTTAAGATGCATTTGGTAATTTCACACCAAAAAGACAGAAAGCCTGTTTGGAAATGAGGTTCACTGACATTACATTAAGACTCGAGGCAGTCTTATACACGCATACTTCATTCTACATTGAGCGGGTCGCCCCTCACGGGCGTGGCCATGTTGAAATCAGTGTCCAGCTGTATTACGCAATTAACCACTTACTGATTTTAACTGACGTACCTGTCAGTACTTCTAAACGGAGCAAGCTAGCAAAACAAGTTAAACGATTGATGGAATAGATTAAAAACACTAGGTTGTTTAAACAGAATAAATACAAAGGGGGAAATGTAATGCATCCAGTGTGCTAGGTGTTACAATTAAGTCCAAAACTGGTGCTTTCTGCTTGAATATGAGCCAGCTAAATGTAGCCTATACAAAAACTTACTGAGTGCACCATTCATTTCTTTACAGGGTATTTTAACACCCATGTCATAATGTGAATCCACTATGATGTCTTGCTTGGCCTATAATGGTCTATTGTGTTTCCCAGTTGTCTGTAACGCCAGCTGTTGTTGTGAGCGCCCCCCCCCCCCAAAAAAAAAAAACAATTGATGGCTAAAACTGGTTTGATGCTAAAACGGTATAACCTAGTATATATGAAAACAGGCTTTCATTATAATGCCTACTTGGTCTAAGATTTATGATAGCCCCTCTGTTTTCGACGTGTGCCTGACCTCGGGTCAGTCAGAATTGTGTTGAGCAGGGACAGCTGCTGTCAATGGTTGTTTCAGCCACACTTCTTTGACAGCCTTGTTTAAACGGGACACGTTCACCAATCTCTCTTGCTGCTGCTTTAGACTCGTATTTTTTATAGCAGAAAGTGGTATTGCAATTGGTTGTGCGTTCTATTGCATCCTGTTAGCTAATGATTTCATCACTTGTTGAGTCATCTTGTGCTGGAACCAATGCAGGTTCTGTCATTTTGGTGCTGATCCTTAAGACTGTGCTCGGACTCTTGCAGATGACAGTTTGTTTTAGTTTTTTGTGCACATCACTTCGGTCTTAAGGTAAGGTGCGATCAAATTAGCGTAAGGTAATGTGCGAAATCCAGTAATTTCATAGGAATCCATGTAATCTGAAATGTATTCGAGGTCAAAATATTTACCCAATGCAGAGTTCAAGTTGGTTTCACAGATTTGGTGAGTTGACCCAAAAAACCTGCTTGGTTTGAAAGTGAGTTTTATGTGAGGGTTGCGTCATCCATTGGCAATATTTAGTGGAAATTTGGCTAATGTGGCTGAACCTTTAGTTACGTTTCGTGTCTCTGAAAAGAAAATGTTCTTGGAGTAGAGTCAAAGAATGGAAGATTAAAGTAAATCTGTTCATCGTATAAAGCAATCATGTCTCTTTAGAAAGTTTGGACTAAACTGCTTGATTCATATGGATTAGTTTTATGATCTCTTTTTTTGAAGCATTAGAGTAGTAGTGTAGACTCAATGGATGGATGCAAATCTCTCAGATTACACTAAAATATCTTGGATTTGGAATGACATGAGGGTAAGTAAATGACAATTTCTTTTTTTCGGTCATCTATTGATGTCCTGGTCAATGCAGTAGTCACCGATCGTATCATTTAGCAGCTTTTGAGATGTCGGGTTGGCTTCAGCTTAGCCGTGACTGTGACGAGGTGGTCGAGTTGGACAAGCAGATGCCCAGCAAAGCAGAAGCACTCATTTTCTGTAGCAGATTAATGAAATAAACCATGCTAATCATCAAATTGTTTGCTTATTCACCAATCCACAGCCTAGCAAATACTCTAACCTAGTTTAGTCCAAGCAGTAATGTGAATTCCAGACAGTCATTAAGTTAAGTCCTGGCACTCTTTCGTTTCTTATGAAATGACTTCCTGAGTTTTTACCATTGGGATAATCTACTCTGTTTGACGTCAATTTTGCGTTTGGAAAGACTATTTTGAAATACCCGTTTATTATGTTAAATCCTTTCTGGTGGTTTTATAACCCCCCAAATCTGCTACAGCACTGGCACTGCCATAAGAGCTTTTAACTGTCAGCAAACTAGTGCTAGATAACTTGGCAGAGAGTTTGTTTGTGTGTGTTTTTAGATGGAACTGATGTCCTGTTTTAATCCTCCTAGGTTCAGTTTCTATCCATCTCGGTGTCCTGCTGTGTTTCCAGTATGCAAACTATACACCCAACCATCACGCCATCATTCACCATCTGTTCTTTCTCTCATTCTCTCTCTCAAAACTCCCTCCCTCTCATTACATTTTCTGACGCTAATCTTTGTCTATCTGTCTTGAACACGTGATATGGTTCCAGCTTTCGCTGTACTCCATTTATGCACTGAAAGTTAAGTTTCTTCAAAAGTACTTTTACACCACTTTTAACTTTGTCCCGTTTCGTTTTGATGCCCCTTTCTCTCCAATATGTCTCATGTTGTTTTGGAAGCTCTGTTCTGTCTGAGCCCAGCCCCCGTCAGCATGGTGCGCGGCACACAATGGGGAATGTCCTCTCTTAATCCTTACATTACGCATAGCAAAATCAAACCCTGCTGGGTCATTAAGCCCCATTCACACCCTATACTGAGACAACACAGACGGCTCGCTTGTCTGGAGTTAATCCTGCTGGATGAGTGGGAGCAGGGTCGTCACGTTTCTTCCTGTTTGTCTGCATCGTTACTACCATTTCACACTGCCACTTCAGCTTGACCCCACACACCATACTGACCCATTACCGTTCTCTACACCGATATAGTCATCATTTACCAATGCAAATTATGGTACTACTAATGATGACTTGTTACTTTAGATTGACCAGGATATGAACTGAAACCTGCTAAAGGAACTGTTAATGGTGGCCATTTACAGGAAGTGTTGATTTGGATATTATCTTTACACCAGTGATTTAGCTATAGAGGTGTTTGTATATGCGAAGAATCAGAGATAGGAAATATCACCCACCACTGTAAGACTGATGCATTACCTTGAGCATAATAAAGAATTCCCCCCCTTCCTGTTAGGATGTTTCCCAGTGGCAAGCTTTCACTCTCACAGTTGTGGGCGTATATGAATATTGTGACTTATAACTTTCCATTATTTTCAGATTTTCTTGTGGTGTTCCAAAGTTTGAGGTCAGGAAATGTATATTTTATTATATGCACTAAATTGTGACCGCAAAGAGTTCAGTAAAGTTTCATTGAGACTTATTTTTGAGCACCAAATCAGCATATTGGAATTATTTTTGAAGGATCTTGTGTCCCTGAAGACCAATGTTAGGGGTAACGTATTACCATGAACTTGTTACATAATCAGTTTTTTTTTCCAAGTAACTAGTGAAGTAACACATTTTACGAGAGAGTTTTTCTAATAAATTAGTTACTTTTTGTTTGGATTTATTGATCTCTTGTCATGTTGAGAGAAATCCAGAGTATTCAGAGGAGTTGTAGGAAAACGTTATTGTAGTTCTAGATTAAATGTGAGCGTTTAGTAATCTCACTTGCACAAAAACCGATACAGTACTCCATTAAAATAAACTGAATGCAAAATGAGTATTGTAGTAATTAAATGTTAAAGAAAATAAATTATGCCTTTAATCTCAATTTATTGACTAATGTACTTGCTGTTGATCTTTGATTAAGTTAAACCATAAGTCATAAATAAGTTTTTTTTTTTGTTTGGTTTTTATTGAAGGAAGAGTGTTAAACTTTATTTCTTCTGCAATTCAGAATAGCAGCGCAGCTGAAAGGTTTGTTTGAGCTGCGCCCTCTACTGTACAGGGGGGAAATTTGCATGTCCTTCACCATTTAAATTTTGGTGTAAAAGGGTCTTTACATGTGCCTATTTTTTAATTTTATAAGCCCAGTGGGGGGGGGGAGGGGAGAAGGGGAAGTTGCACGAAAGTAACAATGCATTACTTTTCAAAGTAACTGTCCCCAACACTGCTGAAGACTGGAGTAATGATGCTGAAAATTCAGCTTTGCCTTTAAAATGTATTACAAAAGCTATTTTAATTTCCGACATACTGGTGTGTGTATTGCAATACTGTTTTATTGCGCATTTGATCAACGTGATGCATCCTTGGTGAGATTATTATTACTAGTATTAAGAGAATAATGTTCCCATAATTTACAGATGAATGGATGCGGCTTTTGGAGTATCAATTTAAACTCGAGCACTATTATAAGGCTGGGAATTGCCAGGATATTATATAATATAATTCAGATTGTTTGGCTGAAAGAAGAAAGTCAAGTACACCTAGGATGACTTGAGGGCGAGTAAATTATGCAATAATTTTTAGGTGAACTATTCCTTTCAGAAAAATGTTTGTTTGCTTTGCGAGCTCGAGATGCGTTTTGGACCGGTCAAGTGAAAAATGCACAGGTATGATTTAAAAACCTTAAATAGCTTTATGCACATAGCATTTTAGTCTTTGGTGAGAGCGGCCTTATGGGAATCGAGGTGGGAGTCAGATGAATAATTGACTGTAATGTGTAGGGAGTAAAAGAGAGAATAGGAGGGGCCGGTTTCTGCGCTCTTTCATGTGTTGATCTCTTAGGAGTGGTGAACTGCCTTGTATGGGCAGATTGTACAAGGGTACGTGTTTGTCATTTCTTTTTCTTTAACCTCTCTGGTGAAATCTGTTTCGGTACTCTCTCTCATCCCATCCAGATTATTTTTCTGCTTTCAACAGGTTCTGTCGAATTACAGATAACTTTCTTGTGAAATTAAGTTAAAACTAAATGGTTGGAATGAGGATTTAGATATTTGTTAAACAGAGGCCTGGGTCTTGCTGCTGGATCTTATTTCAAGAATGCAGGATGTGGCCAACTACAGCTGCATGGAAATAACTGCACGTCTGTCTATGACAGTTGGTTATGGCTTGGCCCTGAGGAGCTGGAGGCCCTGTACAGGAATTTTGGGTTTGCAAGGTCTTATTTGCTCCTTTTCATTTTATATTAGTTTCTCTTGCACAGATTCTCTAGAAACTGGATTGGTGTGTGGCGTCTGCAGATGTTTCCGAACTGCTTAGTGGGACGCTGTCACAACATGAAGTCCGTCAAACCACTGCTGAAAATAAAATAACACACTTTGGAAAGGTCATCTGTGTGTGTAAAGCAGCTTTATAAACTTAATTCGGCTTTGTTTGTTTCAGATCTGATAACACCAGAAGGTTTAGGATTAGGAAAGCACGTTTTAAAATGTCCTCGTGGCACTTTTATAATCCTCAATCTATGTGTAAATTCCCTAATCCATACAAATAACTGATTAAGAAATTGGACAAGAGGACTTTCATTGAAAAACTACAAATGTTTTATGTTCTCCAAGCCTGGAAAAGTCATAAATAGCCATTTTTCCTAGCTATGCCGTGCTCTACAATATCATATCAGCTGTCGTTTGGTTGTGAACATGTAATTTATTTTATTTATGAGCGTTCTTTTAAATGTTGGTTGAATCTGTTCACACATCAGTCTGTAAGAAAATCAGATCAGTCTTAAATCAAATGGATGAGCAACAAATTTCTGTGATTTGTTTATAGCCTTTTTTGTTAGTCAAAGTGTTTTCTGCACTGTTAAAAATAAGGCATCCATTATTGCCATCTGTGGTTCCATGAACCTTTAACATCCATTGAATATTTCAATTACACAAAGGTTATTTACCATGGGCAAAATGTTCCTTGGTGTTAAAGTTTCTTTTAAGAATTGTTCACTGACTTTATTTTTTTTTTAATAGTATCGCTATGAAACCCATGTTGTGAACTTGTGGACTGATTTGGTTTGGATAATAACTCAGGCTTTCTTTTGGAGACACAACATCAGAGCTGCTGGGTAATTTTTGTGCTGTCCCGGGCAGAACGGTGACCTCCCAATTCATCATCATGGCCTGTAGAGTGACACGTTCTTCTCAAGAACTTCTCACCCACCTTTATTTTCTCTTGAATGACTTCCATCAACATTTTTATTCAGTTTTGTTTGTTTTTCCTCTTCTTGATTCTGTCACACATACTTGAGTCCACTCATCTACTGCATGATGATTATTTAAATTTGGATTTCTCTGCTTGCCTTGTCATTGTTACTTCATCCCATGATTTCCCCTTTCGTACTTTGATCTACGGATTGGTGGCTTAGGCTTGTTGGGAAGCCTGAACAATAGCTCAGCTGCTTGGGCCATCTGCATGGCTGCAAACGGGGAACGGATCTGATGGAGTGGAGGAGGGGAAGGAGAGTAGGAGAAAGAGGGGGTTGAGGAAGACAAGAGGGTTCTGAATAAAGGAGTTTGGAGAAGGAAGAGGGGTGAATGGGTGCATAGCCCCCTCTCTACTACATTGACCCTTTATCCTTCTTTCTTAGAGCCCAAATGCCTCAATCTTTTTGCTGACGAGCTTTTGCATCAGTCCCTGAAGAAAAAAAAGACTTGCATAGTGCAGTGCTCCAGTAAAAAGGTGGTTGTTGTTTTGTTCCCCCCCCCCCCCCCCCCCCCCCCCCCCCTTTAGAATTCTACCAAATTTTGATTTGTCTATTTATGGGAAATGAGAAGTTGTGGATTTTAATCTGTTACACGTGATTTTTAACTAGTGATATATGTGGTTCTTCACTAATTATGTCTGTTTACACTTGGCAGGCATAGGAAATTACTAGTTTGTGTGAACAGGTAGATGAAACCTACAATCCAGATAATGGCGTCCTATTTCTGTGTAGCAGATGGTGGTTGGTGGTGATGGCTCTGCAAATGAATCAAATCTATAAATCATCTTAATATCTAGATACCATTTCTTACTAATGATTTGATGACTTACTATCTTTACAAAAACGCTCTGCACTTAGTTGTTTGTTTTATTGGTTGTGCAAATAAAATTATTCATGTTTTCTTTTAGATTGCTTGGATTTGTTTAATGTCATTCCAAACCCATATGATTTTTCTCCCTCAAAAGGAGATATTAGGCTGAATGTTTCTGCTGTTTTTCCATTCATGAAGGTGAATCGTAATGTTGTAAGTTTCTATCATGTAATGCGTGACAAATTGTCATAGTGTTTCTGGCAACCAAAGATGATGTTTTTATTACTATTTAACAGGATATTTTTACTGTAGTCCATTCTAGATTCTAAACCATTTTAAGGCTACAGTGACTCGTTCTGTAGGATGTTTGACCTGGACTTGATCTTTTTTTGTATTTAGTTTTTTTCATAATGCGCCATTTCCTGTTTTTCCCAAGTTGCCTTTCATGGGGACGCTTCCCTTTAGAAAACACTGCTTCCCATTTAACTTAAAGTTCTCTCTTGGTTAACCCATTTAATTCCATGGTTACTTAAGTCTTTAATTCTATTATACATAGCAAAAGCTTTTTTCTGCCAAACTGACTGTATTTGTCTTTCCCATGTTTTTACAGGGCAGTTACTGAGTTGGTGAACACATCTGTTATTCCTGCGTTCAGTGTGTGAACAGCACTGTATCTAGCAGCAGCCAATCGACGGGGTAATATTGGAGATGAAACCTGATGGGGTGGCCACATCACCATCTGAACCAATGGAAACTGAAGGAACGGAACCTGTAACGGAACCAATCAGCACTGATGGGGCATCTCAAAATGGACCTACGCAATCACCTCCACAACCTGATGAACCCCAAAATGAGCAAGCAGCTCCTCCAACTGTGATGGTTGAGAAAGCAGAAGATGCTGAAAGCAAATCCAAAGTCCAAGTCAAAGGCAAGACTACAGCAGCAGGACCAGGCGCACGACCAAAAGCAACCCAAAGCCGCGTGGCTAATGGACTCTCAAAGACTGCATCAAGTACTGCAGCCAAGAAACCCATTCCAGCTACCACTACTGCAGCAGACAAGAAAAAACCCACCACTAACATTGGACATTCTGGTGTCCGTATGAAACCTGTTGGCTCTACCACTGCTGTTGCAACCTCAAAGGCCCAACCTAAAGTAACAACTGTAGGAACTAGCAGATTGACAACAACAACTGCTGCCAGTGGAACAAAGACTGGAACGGCTGTCAGTGCAGCCACCAGCCTGAGTAGAAGACCTGCCAGTGGTGCAGCAACCAAACCCAAAACCACAGGTAAGATGGCCTGGCATGGATGGGTAACTAGAGCACTTACTGAGTTCAGTTTAGTACTTCTAGGTTTGGATTTGGGTGTGTACAAATAACTAGGCGTTATTAGAAAATAAATAATCCATAAGTCTCAGTTGTTAGTTACAACACCTCTTGCGATGCAGTGAGTCATTATTTTATTTTTTTGGTAAAATGAATATCACTATTTAATTGCGGTAATTTTCATCATTACTTGGTTTTTACCACCATTTTCCAAAGCAATCCCAGCATATTTTCGCTTGATTTTATCTAAATTATTTTTTTCTCCAGCTCCAAGGCCAACCACTGCCCCTGCTGCCAAACCCAGCACTTCAGCCACAGCCAAAACCACTGCAGTTCCCAAAACTAACAGGTAAAGCAGCATTTGGAAGTTTAGATGGGGATTTGACTGTATTTGAATGGAAAACATAAATGCTGGGACGTGAACAATTATTCTACTTTTATGTGGCTTTCAGGCATCAATAAGGTAGTTTTGGATGCAGTCACATTTGAGAGCTGCTTTGTGTTTGGAACAGCATTTAATGGAGTAACCATACATCTATCAATGACTGCATGCTTTTTGCAATGGAATGGTCTCTATTGTGTGTCTGGCCGTTATTGGCTCAAGTTTCTGTCCCATTATGAGTCAGTCTTCCTGAAAGACTGCTTAGATCAGGGCTAACCATAGTATAGGCTCAACAGTGCTCTTTTTGTTGATGATACTCTCTGGGAATGATAATTGGCATCTTCACTTGCGTTAAACTGCTTTATGATCCAAGTTAGCCACATTACCAATTTTATCTGTCTTCAGTCGTCTTTGTAAAATTTGTGTTGGGATGAAAGGAATAAAAGAGAATTTTACTTGATCATGATCAGAATTAAGTGAGAAATTTCTTTCAAATATTTCCTTCCCCAACTTATTTCTTATCCTTTGGTTAAAAAAGGCCTATAGTAAAAATAATTGTCTTTGTTGCTCAGATCTAAAATCGTATCAATAACTAATTTCACTTTGTGAGTGTAATCTGATATATTTATCATTTTTTTAAAAAACTAAACTAAATGCATATATTTATACTAATTCAAGTTATGAGTAATCCCAAACGACTGCACATGAAAGTCATTGGCAAAAAAGTGTGGGCACCTTGTTTTGAAGGGAGTTAAACATTATGGATGATTACTTCCATATTCAATCTCCTCAATTGTACGTAGTGTAAATATGGTCAGCCAGTTAATGTGGATATGAATGGTCTTGTCTGCTGATTACAGATTAATTATGTGCTTAATTCCATGTATTTATGTGGTAATATCAGTTTACAAGGCTGTTTAGATTCGTAGTATACTGCATTTAAGGCAAACTACAGGGTGTGGTTTGTGCACATTGTGTGTGTGTGTTTCTGCATTGACTCTGAATTCAGTCTTGAACGACATGCTCAGAGAATGGAGAAATTAATAGTGTGATTATGAGCACTCATTTGATCTTTGTTTAGATAGGAATGTTTTCTTTTGATTGTTCATGTCAAAATGTATATCCTCACTGCAGCTTCAAATGAAATGTTTGCACAGCAGAAATACAATCACACCCCAACTGTGGGAAATGTAAACTAGCTCCATCAAAATCATCTCGTGATCCAACTCCTCTCCTCTTTCTTCTTACTGATGTCATCGACATATACATTTATATCTGTGGCTGTGCTCACTAAATCAAATTTACTTTTTGTATTTGGAGTATTTCTGTCTAGGTTGCAAAGCCAGTCTCTTGAATTTTTAGTCTGTGGGAGTCACTGGCCATTTTAATTTCCCTTGAACCGAGCTGCTGGTTAGGCTTTCTCCATTTGTTTTCCTCTTTCCTTTGCTACAAAATTACTGGTAAACCAGATGGCCTCTGTCACATTATACCATGAGACAAATGTTTAAAAATGAATGACCTTATAAATTTTAAAATGGTGCTAATGAGGTTGAAAACAAACACATTGCAAACCATTAAAGTTCCGGAATGAATGGAGTATTTAAAACTTGAACGATGTTTTAAAGTAGCGTGTAACTGCAAGGGAAGTCCACTGCCTGAGGCTCTCCTGAATGACACAAAAAAATCCAGAATATTCCCTTCATCCTTATGGCCATTACTTAAAGCTTAATTATTGATATGCAGATGTCTGTGGCAGTGGGTGTGGTTTCCCATTCTGTTAAAGCCATATTGTTCCTATAGGAATGACTGACCCTTTAACCTAAGAAAAGTACAAACTCTACTACCATTCACATTTGCAGAGCATTTAGCTTTGGTGGTTTGTCATCTTAAATTTCTCAACCTATTTAGTTTTTTTAGAACTTGGAAAATTAGGTACACAATGGTCACCCATGTCATTGTCTGTTAGTCTTGTCTTTATCAAAACTATAGCCATGGCGATTTTCTTCTGTTTGGCCAGAAATATAATGAGCCCCTAAATGGGCAAAATGTTTTTCTTATAAGTACCTAATCCATCGGATGTCAGAGCTTTTGAGGTCAGCATCTCTGTGGAAACTAGTTTTGTACTCTCCATCTGCATCGTTTTAATTGAGTTGTATCCATAATGCTACAGAAATGAAGACAAAGATGCAACTTTTACCTTTAGTTGCTACGCTGCTTATGCCTAAATGCTCTCCTGTTATATTAATTGCCCTCTGTTTATGTAATGTGATTGCAGTCCCGTTCGCCAACCCCTTCTGCTTTAATTTGACCAAAGAAGGTTTAATCAGTGTCCTAGTTAGTACAAATAAACTTAATGTAGGTCATAGAATTGTATTGGGGAATTCCACTTCTTTTGTTCCCCTACTTAACAATTGACTGTTGTTTCAGAATCATTTGTGGGGGAGATGTTATAGCCTTGGCATGTGGGGTCAAGCCATTTGACCATGTTCTGCATTGTCTACTACTATAAAGAGCGTGCTCATTGCCTGTATTGTCTGCTTGAGGAGCTGGAGTATGTCTTGTGTCATAGTTATTGGCATGGAATTAAGCATTCCAACATGCTTCATGCAGTTCTTATCTTTTGAAGTTTTGGTTGATCTGATTCTTTCTTACAAGAAGTCTTTTATGGTGTTTTTGATTTAAAGACTAATGCAAAAGGCGTGACATTTAAATGGATGTTAATCTGTTCTGATGCCTTTCAACAGTAACTAAATATAGATGTTAGTTTCTGATTAGTTGCAGCCGATTATTTAGGTTTGTAGCTTGTAACGTCTCTGTGCAACTTGCTTAAGCTCAGCATTAGTGAATCCCAGTGACACTGAACTGTGACCCATAGTTTTTTCAGTAGTGTTCTTTGTTTCTGTGTCATGTTAACCTGTTGTGCTAATGTTCAAATAAAACAAACTGTACAAAAAAAAAGAAAAAGAACTTAACCAGACCTAACACTCAGCTTAACACTCTGATAGGATCTGATAAAGGCAAATATGGTTGTTGATCTAGCTAAAGGCAAAAAGTTTTTTTTTTCTTCCCAAAACCCATCTATTAAATAAGTAACTTTGGCATATGATACAATGAGAACATTTAGGGGGAGTTAAGAAGCAACTATGTTAAGGGCGTGTATGCTAGACTGAAGGAAATTGATTATCTTCCACTTCTCCCTAATGTGGTCGATTACAAAAAATGCTTTATCCATCCCCACTCCCATTTCCTTCATCGCACAGTTTCTCTCTCCCTTTCCTTGTTTCCTCTTCCGTACCCAAATCACTTTCTCTCTGGTTAGAGAAATGAGGTAGATGCATTAGTTGATGAATGGCCCTAGTGGATTGGTTTTCTGCTGCTGCTTGAAATTGCTTTTATGGTACTCATGCAGACTACAGATTTACTACCCAAGACTGGAAGCTGGTTTGATAAGAACCCATTTTATGCATGTACCAGCAAAAAACTATCTTGGAAGGCACTGTAATGAAACAAATGATTGCAGCTTGAAATGTACCTTTTCTATATGCTTTCTGTACATTTTCATGCTGTAAAATATCTGAATTTGTTTAACTGTAAAAGTGTTAAATTTAATGTTTTTTCAGGGCAACTGGAAGTTCTGCCCCACGATCAGCTGCTATACCAACTACAGGAAGAACAGTAACCAGTACAACTACTACTGCAGTTACTAGAACAAGCCGCACTGTTACACAACAGCCTGTTAAACCCTTGGTTACAGCATCAGCTGCTCGGAAAGGTGGCATACAAATTTATATTATTTATGGAAAATTATTGCTTTTTATTAATTTAATTAAATCTTCAAAATATGTTTTTCATTTACAGATGTTGGAAAAACAAGCACTACAGCACCTGCAAAAAGGACCGTTGCCTCAACAATACCTTGTCCTGCTTCCAACAAGGCTTCAAATTCAGAGGCTCCAAAACCAACTGCAGCAACCAAACGACCTCCACCTAGCATCAAAGCACCTCAACCCAAACCAGATGACAAAAAAAGTGTACCAACCCGTAAGGTGCCCCCTAGTCCACGAAACAATCCCTCAAGGCCAGCATCAGGCAAGAATACTGCAGTCTCCCAGAGTCCTAGACAAGCAGGTAGTGGGGTTGGTGTGAAGCTTCAGCAATCTAAACCAACACAGTCTGTTTTGCCACTTGTCAAAGGAAAGCCCAATGGTAAACAATCTGCAGCAAAGCCTGCTGATAAAGAACCTGCGGCAGAGTGTGTTAAACTTTCAGCAGCTGCAGTAGCTACTGTAGCTACATCTGCTGCAATAGATGGGGAAGAGGCCGTTTCAGGGCCTGAAGTTACTCCAACTGTTGAGAGCTCTCTGGATGTACCAACTTCCACTTTAGATGTGCAGGAAAATGTAGACCCTATTGTAAACTCCCAAAGTGAGCTGGATGCCTCTAATACAGAGCCAGAGGTTCAAGAGGCCTTAATAGAAACTAGTCCTGTTGAAGTGGCTTGTCCGACATCATCTGAGATTGATCTGGAATCTGAAGAGCATGTGTCTGGAAAAGTTGAAGAAAAGCTAATGTCTGTGGCACCAATTGTGCAGGAAGCAACTGAGCAGGAAACCTTGACCGCTTCACCAGTTAATAACTCTGTTGCTACTACAGTGTCCTCAAGTGTAGAGGTGGCTGAAAAAGCTGAATTGATTAACAGTGACTGTTATGAAGATGTGGAAGAAGAAGAGAGAGAAGGCAGTCAGCAAATATCTTTGTCCGAAATGAGTGGTACCCAGCCTACCGAAGAGTCTCGACCTGGGTCCGCTGGGCTTGCTGGGTCCGTTTGGCGGGCAGGGGCCTTGCTTTCGGAGCTTGACTCTGAGGATGTGAGTTGCAGCCAGCAGGGCGCATCAGAGCTCAGTGCTCCAGGTGTCCTGGAGGGCACGGAAAGCATGGATGATCTAGGTGATGCAAGCCTTAAAGGAGCTGATGGTGAAGGTGCATCTGTTGGGTCCCCAGACTTTGAGAAGGTTCCTGATATTCTTAATAATGAAGATGATGATGAGGAGGACGATGATGATCGAATTTGTGACATGGATGTAGGCTCAGAAAGAGCAGAGGACTCTCATAGGCAGCATCATGACAATGAGGATGATGAAGAGGATGAAGATGTAGAAATGGCAAGTGAAGGCATTACTGAGAGTGGGCTTGAAAGTTATGGGAATGCAGATGAGGATGACTTGACCGAAGACTACAGATTAGACAACTTGAACCGAATCCAGCCTCCTCCCATGGTTCCCTCTGCCCCTGTGGCAACCCAGTGGAACCAGTCTAATTGCTTTGCTGATGCCTGGGTTCAGCCACCACAACCTGCCTCTACTCTTCTCTCAAGTCCTTCCTCTGAGTGTTGGCCAGCAGACCCAGAAACCCCAACACAAACACCTGCTCAAGCAAAACTTGATCTTATCTCTGAAAGGGGCTCTTTCTCCCCTCTTCCACCAAACCTTTTTGAGCCTCCAACTTGCGCACCTCAACAATCCCCATTAACTGCTGCAGAGGGAGATGTCAGCCCCAAACCAGTCCTGATACCCTCTCAAACATGCAAATTCGAATCTGGTACCTCCAGTGATCCTGACCTAGCTTCTGATAGAAACCAAGACACGAGCATAACAGAGGAAGTGGAAGATTACAAGTTCTCTGATATCAGAACTCATTCAAAAGAGAAGCTGCAGCCAGAACCGCTAAGCCCTGTCCCCACTGTCCTGCCTGAAATGCAGGACCTTGGCATCCACTTTGAACATGCTGATGAGGAAGAAGAACCAGAAACACTGCCAGCTGATGATGTACTGGGTGGTCCAGCAACTGCTCCGTCATCTCCTTCATCAGCTACTGAGGATGAGGCAAGTGACACGGAAGGTGAAATGCAAATCACAGAAACTCAAGCTGAGCTACCTGACTCTGGAGATCCCTATGGAACAGCACCTGTGGGCCACAATGTGTCCAGTCTGGAGGAGCGTGAAGAAATGAGTGGGGAGAATGGAGCTGGTGGTGGTAGTGAGACCCCTCAGTCTGCAACTTCTGCTGCATCCTATGGCTTTGACTACATGACCTCTAACTCCAATGTCCAATCATCTGCTGAGAGTTGTAGTAAGAGTCCTGGCATCTTCTCTCTTGAGAACGAAGAACAGCTCCCAGATGAGGCCAAGGATCCATCTCTTCTTAAAGAGTTGACCCTGATCCCTACTACTGCATCTGGGGAAAAGCTTGATCAGATCGAAAGCCAACCTGAGGGGTTCCAGTCGCATCAAGAGCAGCAGTACATGCTGTGTGGAGAGTCCAGTGAGCTGCCTGGTTCAGTACTGGGAGCTAGACCCTTAAATTCAGGTTTGACTGACCGTTCATCCCCACAGCACCTAGAAGAGCAGGATCTTGACAATCAGCATCCTTACTACTCGACTATATGCGAAAAGACTGATAGTCCTCTGGCAGGTAACGTATAGAGTGCACTTTTAAAAATCCACTCTCCAGTGAACCTTGTTGATGTCATCCCTAAATAAGGGATTTGTCTAACTTGGGATTTCCCAGTTGATGTCCTTTTATTCAGTTAAGAAAACACTTATTCAGCAGTGCCACTTACACAATGATACAGCTACTAAAATTACATTCATACGTATATGGCTTAGAACCTGTATGTGCAATAGCTACTATCATTACAGTTGAGGTGACCTTTTTTTCAAATATTCTTTTTAAAACTAATAATGGGTGTTGGTCTGAACTGGCATGAAATTGTTTGTTTTTGGAGTCTTCAAAAGGACAGAAAAGAAGCCTTGAAGAAAAATGTAATGGACATTTATCCAATTCTTTTTTTTCTTACTGAACAAATGCATATTGATTACTTTTTATATTTTGTTGTCTGTTAACTACAAATGCCGGTCTTTCATCCCTTTCCCATCATCAACATATCCTGTCCTCACATGTTTCTCTCTTCTGCACTTTAGGGTTTGCTAACCCCTTACTTTTTTATGTCTTATTTGGAGTACTTATTGTCTTAGCGTTTAAATAAAGATTAGATGTTTAACATGACTTTTTTTCTCTGTGTTTCTTGGTGTGTGTTTCAAGGTAATTCGCACTGGTTTATTTTAATGCCCATTGTTCATCCATCACTAACATTTGAAGTAGCCAAACAGCAATAAAGATTACAATGGTCATTCGTTAGAATTTAACATTAGGTATTTAACATTGTGAAACAATGTATATTATTTAGCTCCCAAAACAATACAAATAAAGTGTCAGTCTTTATTAAAGTCACAATCAATGGAATATTTGATTTTACTTAAACCAGTTATTATTATTACCAGTTATAATTCAGTTACTAATACATTTGTACATGCTCATCTGCACACACGCATGCGTCAAACCTTCTGTATGAATTATGTAAAGAAAACCGGATTCTTGCAGCAGAGGAGTTTCTTTTATGCCAGTATGTTCCTTCTGCTTGTTCTCCTCCTCCCTTCCTTGTTTGATCCTGCCTTCCTCTCAACTCCCTACCATCCAGACGAGGAAAAAACAGATCCGACCCCATCAATCTTCTGGATCTCACCCTCTATCAAGGTGCCTTAAGTCCTCCACCTCATTTAAAAAAAAAATTTTATTCTCCATCTTTCTATTTTGATACCGCTGCTTCTGGAGTAGACTTTGCACACCTTCCACTTTGGGACTAACTGGGTGAAACTGCTTTAATCACTCTGATTGTTAACCACTGAAGCTATTTGAAAGGACCTGGCTTGACATATTTACTCGGACTAATTGGACTTCAGTAAAGCCCTATGCTGGGTTGTTAATCCCCAAACTGGACTTGCTTTACACAATGCACTCTTCTGTAACTTTTCCTGTTAAGCATGCTCACCAAAGAAATATGCTGTACACTGAGGTGGCTTATTGTGTAAAGCATGTTTTTTTTTTTAATATATATATGCATGGATCTGTTGGTGGGTCATGTTTTCTCATTGTAAAAAAAAAAAAAAGAACCTGTTTGCTTCCAGTTGTGTTGTAATATGCATGGTGAGCACTCACTTTTGCATGTGGTTAGCTTGTCACATTAAGGGAGATTGTTTACCTCATCAGCTTTTGTTTTCTTTATTTGCTCTTCACATTAGTTGGTGGTTACTGCATATACAGGGTCTTCACAAATTTAAGAGAATGTCACAAGGTGCAAAATTTTAGTTCATTCCTTCTCTGCTACAATTGTTTCATCTTATACTGCAGTCTCACAATTTTATTTCTGCACAATGTTTTTTTCTTTTTTTTTCTTCCTGCTTCACAAAAGCTGTCTTTGACATAGTTTTATCGCATTCTTCTTAACTGTCCTATTTTAACATGCTCTGGACTCTGCTTCATTTACAGAAATGAACCTATGCTTTCCACCACAGCCAAATGATTTGCTATCCATCCAAATGACAATGTCATCCAAACTTCGTCTCCGGCCACGTGCTGCCTACGTGACCCAACCACCACGGCTTCCCACTGACCTCCCACCCAGAGTACAAAATGCAGTGTCAAACACACAACTTCGATGTCTAGAGCAACACCAACAACACCTTCATGAGATCCAACAACGACAGAAGAAACGTAATCAAGAGCAAGAGAGACAAGAAGTGAGAGCGGAAAAACAAGCGAGGAATGAAAGGGAGCAACAGGAGGAGGAACAGAGGAGAAATTTACTTGAGTTGCAACTTAAGCAGCAGGAGCAAGAACTGAAGCAGCGGCAACAGATCATGCAGTGGCAACAAGAACTCGATCAGCAGCAGCAGCAAAAACACAAAGTGCATGCACCAGTTGTCCTCTCTCCTTCATCCGGACTCTCCACCATCTATGAAACTGTGGAAGCAAGTGACACAGAAGATGAACAGGAGGAGGGACAAAAAGTGGTTGAAGTAGAAGATAAAAGCTCTTTTAATGTGTGTCCTGGAGAAGATATGCAAAGATGCACTGAAAACAATTACTCGGCTGATCTTTATTCACAATATTCAACACCTTCCTCAGAGTCTAATACTCAAGATTCACACCGAGAACTTCAGGAGATGGACCCTGTATCAGACCAAGACAGTCCTTCTCCCTTGGGATTTCTCGAGCAACCTCCACCTTTAGAGTTTGACTGGGGCAAGAAGGTGGACATTGTTCATCAGCTCATCAATCAGACATTACTGCTTACAGGTGATGGTTGCTCGCCCCTTTTTCTGCTACCCGGAGGAACAGGTGGGACACTCAGCCCCCTCGAAAGCAGCCTGTGGCCTAACTTGCTGCCACCTTTGACACCACCTTCAGCCACGGTGACGTCTGTGAGCAGCTTCTCCCCTGAGGTTCCAGGCAGCTCTGCTCAAGGCGAGTGGACTGTTGTAGAGCTGGAGACGCATCACTGAGGAAATTTGAATAAAACCTTTCCAAATATGAGATTCTGGACTCAAAGAACTTGAAGGGCCACCAATAAGCAAATGCATGATGTAGCGGTAGATAACTGAGCCTTGTCTTCATAAGGTTTTATGGAGGAAGTAGTCGTGGATTGAAAGTTTTGTTCTGCAGTATTTCAGAAAATTGTGTTGACATGAAACTGATACTGCAGAACAGTGTGCTGGACTATCACAATCTTCCTCTTTCTTTGATTTGTCTTCATCTTGAGTTATTTTAGTGTAGTGAGCTTTCATTTAAACCTCCCATCCACCCAAAAACAACGAGACGCTACAGTCCATACTTTATGCCACTGATACAGTTTCCCTGCCAAATTGATCAGCCATATCTGACCTGCCCCCATGCCTAAATGCCATTTCCTTAAGGTTTAATGGAGATGTCTGGCTGGCTTGGACTACATGCATTTATCTCTTAGTCATTATTGAGCCCTCCACACACAATGGAGGCAAGATGCCAACTCAATGATTAAGCAAGTTTAAATAAAATGGGCTCCTTTCTCTGGATTCTCTGAGCAAAAGATCTATGCTGGTTTCAAATTCAGATCAAGCAGGGGTATTTTTATGCATTTATTTTTCTACATACACAATGCTGGTTACAAAATCCAAAATTCAGTAAATGTTCTTCTAGTTTAAAGCTTTTGTGCATTAATTAAATACACTGGTTAACAAGATTTGTAGGATTAACTACAAGATTGAAGGAGGATATTTTGAAGTATTACACATTTTCCAAAGAATGCTCCTGTTAAACAATATATGCATCCCTGTAACGTTTTAGAAATGACTGATAGCATCTTTGCGATTCTACATTTTAATGTTACACAATATTTGTAAATATATTATGATATGATGACCGTGCAGCTACAACAAATCATCTATACTGTGATATCTTCCGAACACTGTGCCTCCCTTACCTGTCTGAACTTTGAATGACTAGTATCTATTTGAGGAGCGTCAAGCAGCTCTCACACCTACTCACGCAGTTTCAACGGTTTTCTGGTTTGCTGTGTCTCAAATTGACTCCCACGTTTACAGGGCTGGAAGGAGTGTTTTTCTTCTAAATTAGCACTCTCATACACTATAGTCTACCAAGTGTTTACTGTCCCTACTTGCGGTCCAATTGTTTAGTCTCGTAGTATGAATTGAGAATGGTCTCTGAAGTATTCTGCACTGATCTATGTATTTTTCTGCAACATCTAGAAGGAAAAAAAATGTATCGGAAAACAGAATTCCAAAGAAAAGGGAATCCAATGGGTCACATTAGTAGGCCTAATATATTAATTTAACTTGTAATTAGATAAGATGTTATACAGTATTTGATGTTTGTATGTCTGAATTTTGTTTGTCTCATATCTGATTAATTTGTGACTTTAGCACAATGTTACAGCACAATTTGATTATTGTAGCTTATCTTGCCTAATGTTTTTGTAGCTTGTGAAGGTAGATGTATATTATTTTAAGAAGGTATAATTTTTAAAGTCTGTTTACTGTAATATGAAGAGAGGTTTTAATTTCATCTGTACTATATTGGTGTACTGCCTGTTTGTCCAGTGCTGTGAAGTAGTTGAGAATAAATGTGTGTATATATTACTGTTTTTGACACTGTAATTGTAGAAGAATTATTTTTTTTCTCATTTTTAAATGCATATCAAAGGAAACGCTGCATTTTAATCAGGGAACACAGGAATTCCAGGTAGACTGACTTTCACTGTATTTTAGCTGAACTGCTGTATAACTTGACATCACTTTTCAAAAATGTACTAGGAAATCTACTGTATAGACGACAACCAGCAGTACTGAAAACAATGCACTGAAAATAACCTTATCTCTCCGAATAGGGTGAATTACAACAAGAAAAATGAAGGAATACAACATTATTATTCATAATGTTCTTTACAATGTTTTCCAACAACTGTGCGACGACAACTGCATCTGTGGGGTATGTTTTCCTGCTTTTGTGAATATTTTTGTAATTTATTATTTTGAAAGGAAGGATTGTTTTATAGAGAAAACTAGGCAGTGGTCCAGGACTGCCAGCAGGTTTTATTTCTGGACTTTGTTACAGATTACTTGGATGCCTACTGTATTTTAATGTTTTCATGAAAAATAAAGTTGGTTTGACATTTAATCTTGAACTTTTTTTTGAGCATTTTTCGATATAACAAACTGACATTGCTGAACAACACTAACAATAACCAAAAACTATATATTTAAACAACAAACTTTTGAATTTACAACTTCTGTCTGTACTCAGTCACCCATCTGATTTCAATAAACCAAATACTCTTTCCAGAATGGGTGAGGCCCTGAGCAAGCACAACCTCATGGTTTAATGCCAAATGTACCATCTATTTCCTGAGACAGCAGCACCCCCTGCAGGCAGTCTGTGGCGGTGCAGGATGAAGGCTCTTCACTTCCCAAACACAACAGCTGCTTGTACTGACCACAAGGGACTGAACACAACACCCTACAAACATACACACCATGAGCAGCTAGATTTAACCGTTAGTCCCAAATCACATATTTACACATTGCTTGATCTAAAACTAAACTCAAATCAGGTGAGTGCTCGTCTAGGATTTACTTCAGTTTGTGTATTGTGGAAAGCAGAAGCTGTAGGTGCGTTATTATAAAACAATATAGGATTAAATAGTAATGCAAGTAACATAACACATTTAATCATCTTTTCTCCATCTTTTCCTAAGGAATTGAGTGCAGCACATTACCAATCGGTGATGTCATCTGGGTCAGGGTAAGTCTGGATCCATCGACCAATAGACCAAATCCTTGTCACTCGACACTCTCTCTCTGTATTTCCTCCCTCGCATCTTCCGTCTCCATCCTCACAATCTTCTTCCTCAATGACATCCTCGCAGCACAGAAAGTAACTGTGAAGGTAGGAAGTGTTGTAAAGATAAAGATGTGACTATTCAGTGCAGAAAAAAGTATGTTTTTGATGATTATCCTGAGAATTTTGCTGGAATTTAGAACGTTGTTCTTGTTTTTTGCCGTTAATAAGATAAAAATTAAAACATTAGGCTCTCTATTTGCATCGGGTCGCTATTTGCATTTAAGAGTCATTATTGCAGTGATTACTATGTCAACAGTTCTTCTAACCCTGTTAATGCAGTGTGCAGCTTTTTGTTTCTTAAACATCCATGCAGGAAGACACGTCATGGCCATATTCCAGGATGATAATGTCAAGATTCATCAGAATGGTTGTGAGGGAGCATGAAGAATTGTTTTCACACATGAATTGGCTCTGAGTCCAGACCTTAAATTCATTGAAAGTCTTTGGGATGTGAGACTTAACAGAGTGCTGGACTCTTGCATTGAATGTACAAGATCTTGACCAAAAATTGATGCACGTCTTGATGGAAATAACATCACAATATTTATTTCCATCATCTTTTTTTTTAAATCCCATGCCAAAATGAACAAGAAACAGATATTTGTTGAGATATTTCTCCTATACTGTTTTCATTGTTTCCCTATACATCTGATAAAAGTTGCTTTTTCTGAAAATAAATGTTTAAATTACATTATTATTATTATCTAATAACAAGTATTATAAAATTACTACAGTAATCCCTCGCCACTTTGCAGTTCAAGTTTCGCAGCCTCAGTGCATTGCGGATTTTTCAAAAATATTCATAAAAAAATCACGAATCAAAAAAATCGCCATACCGGCAGCCGTATTGCGTAAAGGAGCGTTGCTTCATCAAGATGCGAGAGAAACGGTTTCCCAGGATGCCAGACAAAGGGAGAAACTCTCTCAGAGGCTTTGTACACACTCACGGTACTCAGACAAGACACGTGATTGGTTCCCGGCACGGGATCGACCAATGAGAGCACAAGTGGAGTGGGAGCCTCTTCACCTCTCTCAGAAGCAAATGTTGACGATCCAGCGCCGATATCTGACTCTGATCCAGGCTCTTCCCGAACTGATTTAAAGGCCTCATTATACCAGTGCAGTAACACCATCATCATCATCATCGAACCGCACAGGTCTGTCATCGTTGTCATTACTGAGTCTCAAGATACTACTGTCATTGATGAGTGTAGAGCACCAGAATACATATCGCATGAGAGAGAGAGAGTAAATGTATAATACTAAGGTTTAATAATTAAATAGATATAAAGTATTAATATACATATTTTAAACATTCTGGTACCTAAACATACATATACGGAAATAGGGGGGCCAATCCTACTTCGTGGATTTTCACCTATTGCGGGGGGTTCCGGTCCACATTAACCGCGATAAACAAGGGATCACTGTACAGCAATGATAATAAACACTATAAAAATATAGGTAAAAAGCATTATAATAAAACGTGCACTTCCCTTATTCCTTTTTACAAAAAAAAAGGATGGAACCTAAAGGATAGTCTCTCTAACTAAACCTCACTTACAACTCTGCACTGTCATACGTCTTTCCTTCTTCTCCCTGTATCTCTCGCTCCACATTCCAGCGCATACGCTTGTATAGCCCAGTACTGGCGGAGGCAAGAAAGGGCGTGGGGCAACAGTACCGGAAGATTGACACCTTCATGTTGTCTATTTGACACTGGCCAATATAGAAGTGTGAGATACTGTTGAAAGAAATATTTGGTGAAAATCTGCAATAAAGGAAATAGTACTAACAACTTAAACTTCCTTTTATGCTAACAATGGATCTGTATCTTCTGACTGAATCACCACTGTCTGAATTTGTAAGGCTGCTGCCTCTCTTTTTCTATGATTTTTAATCGGTTTGTACCTCAGTGGATCACATTCCTCCAGTGAGACGAAACTGAAGGAGGAATATAGCAACATCAGCTGTTCCAGACGAGAACACAGTTGCTGAGAGAACTGCAAAAGCTGTGATGGATACAAACACACTGAATATGTGAGTTCCTGTAGTTCATGTTGAGTGTGTAATAAATAATAAATCACTCTCTCACCTGCGTGCGTATATATGTGGACAGAGGCGGGCGCAAGGGGTTGCAGTTTCTGGCTGTGGACTCCAAGTAAGTGAAGTACGGCTGACAAGTTTGCAGAAACATTGGAACAATATGGGAAAACTCATAATTCTGGAGGCAGTCTCGGCTAAAAAACAATAAATACAAAAGCAATTTATTTTTTAAATCATATGGGTAACATTATAAGACATTTGAGAGCTTTTTCTCTTTTTTTCTGTGTTGACGCATTTGCTTTTATATCATAAAGCTACATTTCCTCGCCTATTATAAGAACAACAATAATACAAATCCACTAACATGTTGGGTTATTAAAGAAGTATATTCAATCATGAGACATGTAACAGATGTAACTGCACCTCCACAAAAGCTGTGTCTGAAACTCATCTGCCTTGATCAGCAGGTACTGAAGTTGTTTTTCAACGGGAGAGATTTTTTCATCCATCATTCTCTTATCCTGACAGGATGGAGAAGCGTTTCCTGCGGCAGGGCCTTCACCCATGAAACATCTCTCATCACCGAAAGAGGGCGCCATTGCAGTGTCTTCTATAAACAAGAACTGTATTTACCCATTATGTGCTGGTCTAGATATATAAGTTACAAAATATTGTTTTCTTCCAGTACCTTCGAAAGTGTGTGTAATCGCTCCAACTTCTCCCAGAGGCTGGGTTGCTTCATTCTCTTTGCATAGTGAAGACACAACATCCTCTGTGTTTGCCATCATGGCTTACTCAGTCAACCCGAAACCACCAAATAAGCTCTATGACAGAAAAACTTTATGTAAAATACATTTAAAAGTAACTGATGAATGTATCCTTGCTAACACAAGCGATAATCGTCTGCAAACACGCCAAATTAGCCAAGTACACGTGACAGGAGCGATAAAGAGACGAGAAAAAACATCGATCGTGATTTTAAGAAAATGTCATGCCTGCAATTTCATTAATTTTGACGGCTAATTTATGACTCTGCATGTTAATTTCAGTCTGCATAATGTATTGTACCTTTGGCTAAAAGTAAATACAAAAATTATTTCGTTGCAGTTTAAAAGTTTGAGTGATTTCACTTACCGTTAACGTTTTTCCTCTCCAGTCTTAGTTTAACCCTCCATGACCATATTTGTATTTCCTCCCTTTGTAGTTCTAATCGCCATGACCAAATTTGTGTTTCCTCGACCGTTGTATTTCCACTTGACCATTTTAGTTCCACTGGCCATGACCATATTTGTATTTCCTCGACTGCTGTAGTTCTCTAATAATTATTTTATTGTATTTTATCTATTCTGAACCTGCTAGTAGTCCGAATTTCTTTCAGCAACAGGAATCAGTATTTTATTTATCGTATCTATAAGGTAACAATTAATGTTTTCAGTTTACAATTTATTTAAGACTCAAATCTTACCTCATAAATGTCTTGTTGCTTTGTCAAGCTTTAACCATGTTACTGAGGATCTCGTGCATTATGATAGGAATAGTTGTACTGTACATTATTTTAAGGACACCCTATATATATATATAACAGAATTGTGAGATGAAATCTTTTTATTAATTTTTTATTCTGTGGCAAAAAGAAGCTTCAATAGATTTCATTTTCGTCTTTCAGAGAAAAATAACGGCAGTCACACACAATTTGAGTATTAAGTATTGTATTTAGGATGTCTACCATATCCTAGCCTTCTTAATTTGATTCCATTCAGTAAATTTAGTCTTATTTTAATGTTGCTCACTTTAAAAGCTTAAATGTTTAGCAAAGTACCGAGACACTTTTTAATTAAAAATACAGATTTGTATTGTAACCTTTGAACATATATATTTTTGCAGAATCGACTGCTGTAAATGCTGCTTGCCATGAGGGAGTGATGAAACCAAATTAATTAGCCTGTGGACACAATGCGAGATCACGTGATCCGCAGGAGCGCGCAACCGGCACATTGCTCGCGCCCGGGGACAGTAAACGACCCTCCCGCGCGTGAACATCATCTCTGGCGGCGAAAGTATCTTTTTTCAGAGGAGCGGATTGTTGTATTATTCACCGGCTGTGAATGTGAACTCATCGGGCCTCGTTTGATAACGAGCCAGCGGATGAACCGAATATGCGCGTTGCTGTTTTCAGCTGATGAATTGAGAAGAAAAGCTGAACTCTTTTGACCAGTTACCCTGCCCAATGCGGTACATGCATGTAGCTGAAACGAGCTCCACCAGAACAACTGTTTCAGGACGCTATCATGGAAAAATACACGCGACTTCACTGCAAACAGTCGATATGCCGGAGGGTTGTTTGATTGAACGGTGTCATTTATATATCTAATGCTTTTATATCATGTTTCACGTGCATTTGTTGTATTTTAAATTGAACGAAAGCGCATATACTAGCTTCGGTTGTGATGACAGCCTGCATCAGGTCTGACAAGTGATGCAACAGCGATTATTTCATGCACAGAGTTTTAATAAGTCGTGCTGGAGCTTAAACTGTTGCATTGAGAGCTGGCATTGTCATTGAGAGTCTAGGAAGAGGAGGAACGACAATTTGGGTGTCCGGATACAAACGCCAATCCAGATACGACCATGGCAAATGACTCCATACAAGTAAGTTATTACTGAATTACAGTATTCCGCCGTGTTAGTTAGTTCCTAAAACCGCTCACGTGCTTTATTATACCAAAATAATCCCATGCATTTGGAGGGGGAGACAATAGAGTTGCTTTTAAGACCCAGGAGATGCAGTCACTTTTACTCCGAAAGCTCATCTGAATGGAAGAATGACTGAGTTTGTCTTTAAAGGATACACCCTTCATCTGAGGCAGGGGTCGGGAACCTATGGCTCGCGAGCCATATATGGCTCTTTTGATGGCTGCATATGGCTCTTTTGACGCCGCCGCCCGTCGACAGATACTTCCGCGTTCGGAGGACAGGCAGATCGCGCCGCCGCACCCGTGTTACTTCCGCGTTCGGAGGACAGGCAGATCGCGCCGCCGCACCCGCGTTACTTTCGCGTTTGGAGGACAGAGACATCGCGCCGCACACCCCAACTCCCCCCCCCCCGGTCGACAGATCGATCGCTTCGGACTATGGCTCTTCACAGCTTCATATTTTAAAAAAAAAAGGGTATATGGCTCTCTCAGACAAAAAGGTTCCCGACCCCTGATCTGAGGGGATCATTTCTTTTCCATTATGGTGTAGAGGGGCATTTCTGGTGGCTAAACACAGCCAAAGTGTTTGGGTTGTATACTAAATGTACTGGAATATATTTGGAAAACCCTGTTGAGCTTGATAGCATGGCTTGATTTAAACCTGTTCTGTGTTAAACACCAATATTTATGTTTTCTCATCTTGGTTTGATAGAGAATTGTTCACATAGAATCTTACTGAACCGAAACAAGTAAATTGAAGACAGTTTAGGCCTTGTATAGATTTCTGGAAAGTGTTTAAAGAAATGTTTTATGTGTATTTCTGTTCATGGTCAATTAAATGTAAGCCAGCACACTTATGTAACATGGGCACATATGGTGACCAGATTCTTTGGTGAAAAAAGTTAAAAGCTGTTTAAGACATATGTGAAACAAGGCGGTTTAAAAGTGTAATGTGTAGCACCATTACCTGGACTAGTGAATAACCAATTTTAGTCGGTTCTTTTGCACTATTTTTCTCTTTTCGGTTCATTTCTTTGGAGTTTAATACATATTATGGATATTAGGTTTTGTGCAGTTTTGTATTTAAAGAGTAATTCACCCCAAAATAAAAATTTCATCCTGTAGTTTCAAACCTGTGTAACTTTCTTGGTTATGTGGAAGAAAAAGTATGTCGGTAACCTTTTTTGGCCACTATTGACTTCTATTGTATGAACCAAAGCAAAAAAACGTTTCTCGAAATATCTTTTATGTTCCACAGAAGAATGTCATACATTTTTGGAGTAAAATAGGCAAATTGAAAACCGAAAAAATGTGTTAAATTGTTACACTGACAAAAGGAGAACCTTAATAAGTATATAAGAATAATAAGTTGGTTATTTGGATAATATGCTGAAAATAACCAAGTATCGGCAGATCAATCAGCCCTGGCTGATTCATTGACTATCATTAGTCCAGTTAATATATCTACAGCACGTGACTCTTTAAGGCCATCAATGTTTTCTCAATTTATATGTTTTTGTACATCTATTCGTGTAATGTTGCTGTATAGGACTGATTGTTGTCAGAAGTGACCAGATACTTGTAGACAACATGGAAAACGTGAACAAAGTCGTAGTCCTACACATATTTTCCCTATTTCATGAAGCATCACCTACCGTAATTTCCAGACTATAAGCGCAAAAAACCCTAACACACATACTGTGACATGCTCAGTTTTTGGGCGGCATGAAGCTTTCATTAGACTAGTGCTTCTCAGTTATTTTCTGCCCCCCCCCCCCCCCCCCCCCCCCCCCCCCCCCCCCCAAGGAAGAAGTAAACGTTTTGGGCCCCCCAACTCTCCTATTTCAGAAGGTTACTACCCCTTATTGTTTCCATGGTGATGCAGCCACACCGCAGCCACAAAAAGCGCTGTATGACTCACAATTTAGTTTTTTCTTTTTATTCAAAATATTCAACAACTTGTTTAATTATGATTCTCAAATATGTTGAAGTGAAAGGCTTTTAATCGACAACTCATTCTAATGATCATGTCAGGTGATCTATGATGCGCGACGGATGCTGTCATGTTAGTTTGCGCTGCAATTCAGAGAATCTGATCTGTCGGATTTACAACATGTATATTCAGTCACTTATCTTGAAATCTATGACAGTAAGTGTCTGGTGAAGTGGGAGAAGAATAGAGTGAGCTTTATAGTTGCCAATGCAATGTGTATCTGATATGAATAAAACATCTCGTCAATTTACAATTGAACGGATTACTATTTCCTCTTTTATAGACATTAGTGTGTATTTTTCAAACTATAAATCTATTGTTTCACCAGTACTCATGAGTGTTTAAATGTTTGAAACCTAAACCTTATGTGGTTGAAAACACTGAATTGTTGTGATAAATGACAAGCTTTGAGCGAGTCCATCTCTGCATCAGCCCCAGATATCGTGCAAAAACACGTTTGAATTTTGCAGTTGATCACGTGACACACTGAACGTTCTAATCGCGCGTGACAAAGGGTTTAGGGTTCGTTATCTGCACTTAATATCTGCTGCTCTGTGCTGTGTGTTCTTGTTTGGTGCAAAAAATAATGTTTCCTGGGGTCACACGCCACTATTTGAGAAGCACTGCATTAGACCAATGAAATTGCTAAATGGGTTAAGGTCAAACTGTTTCGGTAAAGCCTGTGTAAAGTTAATTTGTTTGTATGTACCGGTAGGCACCTGTGGCATATTTATGTTCAAAAAATAATATTTTTGTAAAAATTCAGTGGGTGCGGCTTATATTCGGGTGCGCTCAATAGTCCGGAAATTACGTTACATGGTTACACCTAACAATGTGCTCATAGCCTCACACGCACACACATAGGATGACTAAGCAAGAACAGTCATCAGGAACGTGAACGTGATTATGTCAACGACTCAATGGCTAAAGCTGATTCATATAATGAGCATCATTTCTTTGTTTTGTTGGGTTTCCTCGAATCTTAAATACGTAGATGCAGTGACCTTATCTTTCTTATCCTCACAGCAGGAGATTCTGTACACAGATGCATCTCACAACCTCCAAGCGGACAATCTGACGCTTTATTTGCTGACTAGATTACTAGTTCACAGATGGAGCTGACAGATCTTAATGTTATGTGCTAGGCTAGCACGTTCTGCAAAGCCTTATCCCTGTGAACTCAAATGTCCTGTTGTGTATCTGTGTGTTTTATTAAGTTTCCAGGCCTCTATGCATTAGACCAGCTTAATGGGGTTTGAAGAGTAGGCTAATTCCCTTTTTCCTGTCCTCTCTTCACTTCACTGGGTTTTAACACATTGTGTATTGTTTTTGTTAACAACACATACCATCAGCAAATCGATATGCTTGTATGTAGTTTTATAGAGTTATGTATTCGATGTACCCGTTTAGCTTAATTTTATGTCAATGGAAACTGGAAGTTAATTTGATCTAGTAAGCAATTTTAGTGCACTGAACACAGTGGTTAAAGTAGTTAACTTCAAAATGGAAATTGGTGTTAACTACTGGTCTTCTGGTAAGTTGTTAACCCTGATCGTGTTTTTGCTTGAGTTAAACTCAAACTCCAAAACTGGTTCATTTTGTGAACCAAATCAAACAAGTCAGACTGAAAACAACTGATGAATGAATGGAATTTGGCAGCTTCTCATAAAATAAAAAACTATTTTTAAAGTATTTTTGTATAATATACTATATTCACAGTATATATGAAAGTTAAAGTTCTGAAAGAGGAATCATTTTGGGTTCCCCACACAACCTTTAGTGAAATTTCTTAAGAGCCATTATTTTCTTACTGTAAAAAATATTTCAATAATCTAAAGAACGATCAGTGCTAATAAAGAACCGTTATTTTTAAGAGCGTCGAGTATGTTGTTGTCGTTTATTTTTACAGTTAACATTTGGATTTGATTTGGCGAGGATGCCCGAAGATGAGCTTGCCAAGTAGAGCGCACTTGTCAGTATCCATCTGCGTCTCTGTTGGCCAGAAAAATTATTGCTGAGATCTGATTGGCTGTGGTATGTTTGGCTGATTGTGCAGTTTTGGAGGGGATCATGAGGGCATGAGACTGATGCTCAGGCATAATGGACTCCATTGTGTTACCACAGCTCCAGATCGTACTCACCATTGACTTCATGTTGTGCTCTACTGCCACACCCTCAGCCTATTTACTGACCCCTAAACTGTGTGTGTGTTGGTTACTCGCTGATGTCATGCTTGTGTTGACCTCCTGGGGAAGATATAAGTCACCGTTTAAGCCTCCGATTGGGCTAACTTGTATTTATCTGGTGGTTTCTGTAAATATCCGTCTCTCAATACTGTTGCTGAGGTGTAACTTTTTGTGTTATTTAATTTTTTACGTCATCATAAGGCTGCTTACTAGTGTTTGTTGTTCAAATATAGCTAGAGATGTTTTTTTTTAAGTTACCTGTATTGGTTCATATTGGATATTTAATTATGCATGTTTGTTTCCTCTATTATAGTTTAATAACATGCATATCCTACTAGTGAAACGGCTTCTTGAACAATAAAATATTTAGGGCGGGACTTGATTTTGACCTTTGGGAATTGATTGGATTGTCGTTTGCTTACTGTTGGATTCTCATGTGAGTGAAAGGTTGCTGGAGGAGAGTATTGTTGTCCAGCTCTCGTTGCACAAGAATTTAATTTAAAGCTTATTCGTTTATTGGTTATAATCCATACCCTGAGAATAATTTATCATCTTATCTGTATCAACTAGAGTTTAATATCAGTGCATCCCGGTACATATCCAGTGCATTGGTGTATTCCTGTCTTTAAGATAATCAACAGCTGGTTTAATACCTTTGATGGGTGGTTCCGAAACTCGATCGCTTTCCTCCCCGTTTTTTCCCCCACCAAGTGTAAAACAGCTGCATTTTCTCATGACCCTATAAAGGCAAACTCCGTCCATGTGTTGCATGGCCTTGTTTCCTCTCCAGCTCCTCCCCTTTGTGACGTCATCAGATGTGTTGCCATGATGAGTTCGGCTCATTATCCAGCGTTCTGAAGCATTAGAGCGGCTTGCATAACTGTTCCCTTACTAAAACCACACTTTCATTACTTCAATGCCTTGGGCTAGTCCTCCATACATTGATTTTGATGCGAAGTACTCAATCACTGTGCAAATGCTCTCTTTCTCTAATTGTTCATTGTGGTTTAACTGCTTGATTTGTTATTCAGGAAGAAAGAAATGTCACTAATGTACGCTATCAAACTTTGTTCTTAATGAGTGTGTTAAATTAATGTTCAATCATTATGCAAAATACGATTTCTATAAAGCACTTAAAAACCACTTTTTCCTGGTTCAAGGCAGGCATTTCAATTTGACTCGCCCCATGAAATCATTTATTTGGAAGCCATCCTGTTAATACATCCCAGAGCGATGAATATTTAATGCTGTGAAAGCCAGCATACTCTGCAGAAAGATACATCCTCCCCTCCCATCCTCACTGTCCTGTTACTCTTTGTCTGAGAGGGCATGCAACAGTTAGGGTGTTGTAAACTGATCCACTGGGTGTAGTAGCGCCTGTAATCTCTCTCTCTTTGCTTCTATCTCTTCTCTCTTCCCCCTTCCTCTTTGTGAAACACCAGCTGCTCTGCTGCTCCCCCTCCTTAACTCCAAAATTCCCCTCTCTGTCTGTCTCTCCCTCCCTTTATCAGACCGGTCAGCTCTCCGTCACTCCCCCAGCTCGCTTAGATTTCCAGGCTCAATTTAGGATTCAGGCACTCTCTTTGGAGATCGGATTGCTCTGAGAGAATACACTGAATTTGAGCCTGAATTTAGGGGTTTTCCCTGTTTTATGTCTGTGATAAGATTATCATTGTAGCTTTCTGAATCATTCGGTTAGTCAGAGAAGATTGTGTCACTGTGTTTTTTTGTTCATGGTTGGAAAAATAGAGGAAATGTATTAGTGGTTAGTTGATAGATTAGTCAAGTAAAGGATTTATTTACTTTTTATTTTCAAAATTACACTTTTACTCCATTTCTTTGGCTGTGAGATCATACTCCTAATAGAATAGACAATAAGATCTTGAATATGTACACATTTAAACTTTACAATCTTTTGAATATTTATATATATTTTTTTTACTTTTTTTGTGTGCGTAATTAAGTTGAAATTCGGATTTAAAAAAAATTCCAAGCACATTTTACCAATTCCAAACCACACTGATCTTAACTACTATTTTGTATTTAATCGTTTATAAGTGGTATATAATTGCTAAGGAAGACTGGAAGTGAGAAACAGTTTATATTCTGCTGTGCATAATTAAGCAGGGTTTTTCTTTTTTACAGGTAAAATGTGCCAGAAAAGAGATTTAACTGGCACTGAAAAGTCAAAAATGATTAAATGCTCATGAGAAGAACGCAATATTAGAAATTGCAAAATTAAGGCGTGACTGATGGACAGGAAATTCATTGTTCATTGGTTCAGCAGGTTCATACAAAAAAAAGTCAAGAAGAAAAAACATGCGTAACTGCAAAAAAGAAAAGAAAAAGGAATTAAGGTGAAGATTTAGGTGTGAAATCATCAGGAACCATTTAGCCTCCAGTGCCACCATTTTCCAGGACTGCGATCATCCAGGAGTCTCCAGAAGTACAAGGATCTCAGAGACTTTGCTGTGGTAAATAATCCTGAAATATAACCCGCACTTAATTAGAATCCCAAGCTGACGTGTTGCAAAGACCGTTTATTGACAACCGATCTGTCTGAAGGCTTTATAGACGGATCGGTTGAGAGTGACTCTTGAGGAACCAGCACCAGTTCAAGTCAGACCGCAGCGAGGAAGTCGTGCTGTGAGCTGATACTAACAACGAGCAAGACGGACCTTTCAGGGTAGGAGATGGACTTAAAATCAACTCCCAAAAGTTGCTGCCAGGAACTTTCTGGAAGATGAATTCTTCAAACTCTAGTACGAGAGGATATCATGCTGGTCGTTCAAGAGTTACTCCCAACCTCTCTGTCTTATAAAGCCTATAAAAAAACAGACTTGGTGGGTTGGTAGGTTTTTGAACGGTTACACCAGCAAATATTTGTTTTTATATTATTAGGTGAGGCGAAATGTCTTCCAACGGCAGTCACACCTCAGCTGATAATCATAGTACAGTCAGAGGATGTTTTATTTAACAACCAACCTAAATTTAGGTGGTTGGTATTCCCAGGAGAGCTCTTCTAACTACTACTTTGTGAAGTTGTTTGGGTATTTATTTGTCATTTCAACATTTTCTATGTTTCCGTTCCTTATAAAATTGAATTGCCTGTCAAGGCCACAGATTGTGTTTTTGGCTCCGTGTAAAAGTGGGCATTGAGGAGCAAAAAAGACTTATTAGAAATGAATGAGATGAGAAATTACTTCTTTTTTTTCTATCTCTCGTCTGTCACATTTGAAAGGAGGATGTGCTCTCCTTCCTGTGTTTGTGTACATGACCACGTGTGTGTGTGTTTGCAAATAGTGTATGGGTGTTTTAAGAAAGAGAGAACTTCTCCAGGTCAGTGTGAGTCCCCTGACTCTGGGTGGGTCTTGTATTTTACAGGGTACTTGGTCTAGATAATACTGTATCTGTGTGAGATACAATAGCTGCTACTACTCTTTCAACAGTCCCATTATTCATCCAATCTTAGATAACCTTTAAAATGAAATACAGCATAAATGATCCACTCCAGGAAGAGATGGACTGATTTGCTCGTACACACACACACACACACACACACACACACACACACACAGATAATAAGAGTGATACAGTGACATACAATTCTTTGTTTAGCATATTTTTGTATTCACCAATAGGATCATTTGGTCTACACAAAGAAGCCTTGTGTTTTAATGCAAATACATAATGATCATTCAGTGCACTTCAAACATGACGGTTCCTCTTCCTGGTTTAGACATTTATCAAACACGCATGTATAGATTTGATCAGCAAGTTAAATGCACCTTGTGTTTTGTAATGCACAAATGTGAGATGTCGGGAGTGGCCACACGCAGGTGTTTGCAACCAGGTTTCCTGGACAACTGCTGCCATAGTAACCATTATTAGTGATGTCACAGGATACTGTCTCACAGGAGTGTGGTAGAGCAGCTCTTTAATTAGCTCTGCCCTTTAATTAGAAAGAATCTAGTTGTCATTCTAATTCATTAACAAGAGAGATCTTCGACTTGGCAATAAACTTTTAAATGAGTTCAAATGCATCAGTCATTCAAGCGTCAGTCTTTTTTAGTCTGTAATTCACCTTTGTAGTTGTATGTATATGTGTGTGTGTGTGTGTGTGTGTATGTATATATATAGTGTGTGTAGTACTTTGTATTTCTTTCAATTTTTCAATAATTCCAAGAGCTATTATACGTTTTGTTGTTTATTATTATCAAATGGCTTGATTAACGGTCATTTAAAAAAAAAATCATCTGCAGGTTTGGAACAATATGAGGATGAGTAAAGGAATCTATCCTTTCTAGACACCCTTTTCTGCAAAATTAGAAAGTTAACACAATTTCTGTAACCTATACCTACTATTTTTCCAATAAAAATGTATTTGTATTTGTTTCAGTAAACATTACGGCTACATGTATGTGAAATTTTTGTAACTGTGCAGACAGAGATCATCTTATCTGATATATTGTTGTATTATTACAATTACCTGCTCTGTTTGTCTCAATATGCAAGGAACAACAGCTAAATAATCTCTTGCTGTGTTTCTATCTAACATTGCAAAAATAGTTTGCAAAATAGTTTTATTGCTGCAAATTTTTCTTCATACATTTTTTTTTTAAACCTTAATTTTTTTCTTTTTCTCTCTTTTAATGGAATATGTTGTTCTAAAAGAGTGATGTTAGAGCTCTGTTATGTCGGCTGGCCCAATGTCGTCTTCTCATGTTAGTGAGCAAAGCTCTGGTTCAGTGAAGGGTCGTATCATTAGATTCACACTCACTGTTCAAAGAGGCTCTCTATGGTCATTTTGTGGTGTCCTGACAAATACAGTTTTTTTTTTTCTGGGTCTTCGGTGGTTGCGGACAAACACGGCCCTCCACACACAATACAAAGTACCCAAGGTAAACGGCGAGCCCATACCACTGACAGTAAATCCACAATAAATGCTGTAAAACAGTTTATAAAATTAACTCATCTCATCCTATTTGAGAAATAAAATTATCACTGTCGGGACAGATCATTAAACAAATGGGCTTGAAACCATTTCCTTAAAAATCTGTAAATTTCAATGTAAAAACAGTCACTGTTATGACCGATTTGAAGAGTGAACAAGTAACACATTACATTGAAAAAGTGGAAAAGTCTATTATTTAGCATTTACACCAAGACTAAAGGCACAGATTATTTGACAGCCTGCCCTACAGCATCAGATTGTTTTTTGTCCATTGCTATTTTTTTTCCGTAGCCACTATTCTACCGTCAGGCCAAACCGTTCTCATTGCTTAACCGTTCCATTCCGTGTCGATCCGGCCCAGCTGGTACAGATATGATTTCCTTGTCCACTATGGGGCTGATAACAAAGTTTGGAATGTAATATGCGTTGTCTATCATTGCCTTGATAACTCAAGTTACCTTTTACCCAACTGTGCTGAGAATTCTGGACTGAGGACGGTCGTGGGTGAGCCAAATGGTTTGTGCAAGCGTATCACCCTGATTTACTCGCACTTTAAAGAAGGAAGGTTCCATCATCATTATCATTGTTAGCTCACGTCTTGGCCCAGCCAAAAGGAGAGGTGTGAAGAACACCACTCAGAACAGATAACACCCACCTGGTGCAATGTCAGGGCACTGTTTGTACTGGTGTTCAAAACCATAGAGGAGGTTATCAAAAGCACTCAGTTGTATGTACTGCAATAACAAATGTACAACGATGTATGCTCAACAGCTAGAGAAAACCCATAATCCATTGTGAAGGTTGTGGCACATGAATTACCGCAGTCATCAGAGAAGAGATGCTGCTGCAAGGAAGGGGAAGATATTTTGATGAAAGATTATTAGGGTAATTGAATAAAAAATAACAATCACCACAGATAAATAATTTTTATTTAATAAACACTGATTTATAAACAATAAGAATGATCCATTTTGATTTTCTGGTGACTTTAAAGCAGTGGTCACCAACCTTTTGAAGATGAAAATCACCCTCTGCCTAAATGAGAGGCGAAACAGTCGTCCTGTTGGGGGGGGGAAACTATCGTCCTAGCGGGGCTTGCGGAGCGGGACTGAGTCGCTAAGTTGGCAATTGAAACATTTTTATTTTCGGGAGTTTCCGGATGGCGAGCAAAGATCGAGTTGTTGGCGACCACTGCTTTAAAGGATAATTTTGTATAAAATATATGATTTTAGTGAACATAAAAGAAGAAATTTTGAAAAATGTCTCGGTTGTTTTGTCAATATAATAGAAGTCAATTGTCATCCACATCTGTTTCCAACATTCTTCAAAATGTCTTCAATGCATCAAAATGCATATAGGTTTGGAGTGACATCAGGATGAATAAATCACACAATTTCCATTTTTAGGTGAAAAAGACAATGTTTCCTACAAATATTAGTTTGGTTTTGACTAGGAACATGTTTATGATGGAACATGTTAAACAATAATCTATACTATAACCTATGCATATACAATTTTTCCCAATAGATGTTGAACTACAGTGGCGTTCACTTATCTCGACTCTCTGTTAACTCGCCAACCCTATTATGTAGACGTTTTTGAAGTGGAACCGCTAAACTCCCTATTTGTCTTAGCATTTTCTTTTCGGTACTGTCGATTCTTTAATTTGGCCGAGCACAAAAGAGGTTCAAATTCACCACTTCACATGGCTATCTCGTGACTGAAGATAGTACCAAGTTCACTGCGCATGCGCGGAGTTTGTGTTGCACGTGGATCGCGGTCCATATAGTCGCTCTGTCAGTGATGCTTCTTTCACAACGCCGTGCAGCACTCTCTGAAGTGAAATATGTCGTATGTCGACATTAACGACATTAGTATGTCGTTCTTACGCTTGTCAACGAGCAGCGAGTGCTGCAGTGGGTCCCACCCCCATCCCAAATCCTCATCCGCTTCTGTGTGCACACAAAGCCCGCCTTCTCTGATTTGATTGGTTTTCACAAATATTCTGACATTGGTTGGTTACCGACCAATGAGTATGAGGCTTAGATGAACACACACACACAAACACATCCCTGCTTCTGTTCTGACGCGCGCTCTGCTCAGCGCCACTGCGGATTGAAGAGCCCATTTGTTAAAAGACGGGACGAAGCCGAATTTGTTGAGAAAGCACATTAGACAGGCAGAACGCAAGAAAGTATGCACTCTAGTACAGCGTGATGACCTCACGAATATGTTATGACTGTTTACGTGGTGAGCGAAATTGTGTTTGCAATGTTGGAGAATATAATTAAAGGTTTGTATCGAGAATCGAAGGTGTTTTTATTGTATACTGGTAAATCTCTGCTGTTAGTTGGTGCACATATGCCTTTTATTATTAATTTTTTTATTTTTTATGATTATTATTATTATTATTATTTTAATAGGTGGTAGTATAAAAAAATGCTCTCTGAGTTGTCTACAGCAGAACTGGGCCACCTCTCACCCACTGACCCTGGACTGATCTTCCCCCACTCCTTGCAGTTTGAGGAGACTATTCAGGACGCCCTTGATCTCACACCCACTTCCTGGACACTTCCTTCATATTATTTTGTGAAATAAAAGCCTCCTGAATGACTGTCACTGGCAGTTAACTCTGGGCTCATATATCGACTGCAAGATAATCAGTTTAGGAAGCTATTATCTAGTTATTTAAAGTGATCGCTCAAATACAGTTGTAAAAGTATTAAAGAGTGTAATCCACTATGGCACAATGATATCTCAGTCTGAGCTTGAGTGAGTACAATAGAGATTTTAAGAAGGCTTTTTCCTCATGATGCCACAATGAAACTATTCATCTGAACTCAGAGTGCACTCACACACACACACTATTTATCTGAACCCATAATGAACACACTCAAACCCTTCATGGCAAAATGACCTCCTAAGGAACTCTTTGCTTCTACATGTGTGCATGCACACACACACATGCACAAAATGTGTACCAGATTATGTTGTTAACAAAAAAAGCCATTAGTCTGGGAAATAATCAATCAGGCTTGTCATACTGTGTCTGTGCTGTCAGAATATGATCTTACCCCAAAATCTTCATTGATTTGGAGATATCTAGATATAGGGCTATGTATGTGGCCGTCAGTCTCTATTCATCAATCTGACACTAAACACTAACTCTCACCACATGAGAATGTCAAGAATGCTCCAGATGTGTCAGTGTGTGTTTGTGTGTATATGTAGTAAAAAGGCTATGATGCTTTTCACTGGAAAATTGTCTTCTATTTACTTTTTTTTTTAAATCTTCCTTTTATTTCCATCCCATCTTCCTAGATTTTTTCATATTTGTAAGAAATAGGTGGCATAAAAAGTAGGTAACATAACATTTGATTTAACACGTGCTTTGTGACCATTAAAGTACATTCAGTTTAGTAAGAATGAATGAAATTCATTATGCTACCGGACTCGTGCTGCTCTCACAGCCCTCAGTCCCGCCACACCACATATGCATTTATAAAACGGTGAATTTTCATTTAATGGCAAATTTAAGACCGATTAGTTGAGTACTTTTAAAGGCAACCTACAGACTAGTGAATATTTTTTAAATAAGTATTTTTATTTTCCTTAATTTGAATGCATTGACGCTTTTATCTCAGTTTGAATATTGTTTTTTTTTTGTACTTATCTGACTTTCTTTAGTGTCTCCCTTGTTCATTCTCACAGTATTTTTCCCTCTTTGTCTCAGTAACATCCCTCTCTGTTTCAAATTCTCTTGCATACTGATTCCCCTCTCTAAAGTTCATAGTCATTGCCACGGTGTAACCCTGTGACTACGCGTGGAGTGAGTGGAGTGACACATGCACAGACACAATGTCAAGTTTCTAAAATGGCTCCAGAAACACAGTACAGTGTGGTGGCAGTGGGAAGTGTGGTTTGTAGTATGTGGTGTTTAAGCTTTCAGTAAACATAGATATAGCTGATCTAGTTCTTAACTATATCGTACAGTTTTTATTTTATTTTTCTGTAGGAAATTTACTGTCGACCTTGGGGCACCAATAAATCATATTAAACTTACCTAGCAGTTTCCCTTGTCACTTCTGACCTCCATCTGCTGATGTTATCTTAACAGTTTGTGTCAGAAGTGGGATACAGACGCCAGAAAAGTGAAAAAATGCTGTCTAAGACCAGGGGTCAGTTGACTTCTGACATGGATATGAAAAACGATCAAAGTGCAGCAAGTGCCGCCTATGGAGACTCCTTTCAGCACAGGAGATACAGCCATTGAAGCTTTGGCAGGAATGTTTCAAGCCCTCCTACAGTACCAGGAGGAAAGGGGCAAGAGAGAATTAGCTCTATGGGACAGTAATACAAATTCTTCACTCATCACGTCACACATGCAGATGGACATGGAGTGTACCAGGTATGCAACTACCTCTTCAAATCAGCCAGTTATATGAGTGCTGGATCATGTCTCCGTTACCAAAGCTACAAGAAAACTATGATACTGAACATTACGTTTGAGAGACTTGCAGAAGTGTACAAGTGGCAAAGGAGAACTGTTCTGTTCATCTAATTCCTTTGTCCCCATGGTGCCTGCGTTTACCTCTTGACTGTGATAGAGTTAAAGTAATTGTCAAGACGTAAAGGATTTAATTTCAAAATGTGTCCAGTCAAGATGGAAGATGGAAATGATGGATAACTTGGTTTTGGAGCTGTATATGCATGGGTTAGGGCTTGGGTGAAAGAGAGAAATCCCATCACTGCCCATCACAAGCCTAGATTGCAGCGGGAAAGGATCTTCTGGGACCTTCCAGTATGCTGGCAGTCTTCCAGTAACAAAAGGCATGTCTGGGGGCTCAGGGGGGGATTTGTTCTTTCAAAGTCAAGCTCAAATTTTGAAAGCCAACACTGTAGCCATATGCCAGAAATTGTCTAAAGGCGATATAGTTACAACTGTGCAGAGTCAGGTCACACTAGCCCACACTGCCCCTTCAGAAAACCCAAATCTAACAGATTGTGTTATGTGCCTCAGTCCACCCCTATAGCTGTACTTAAAACTGAAATGGGGGGTTCCTTATCTGGTTTATTGAATGGTAAACCACCATCCGCCCTAGTAGACAGGATGTGCACGTACTTTAGTACAGTCACAGTACATATCCTGAGAGTCATGGAATGAGGTGACAGTAGCATTATGCAGTGTACATGGAGACAAGACAGAGTTGCCTAAAGCTGAAGTGTATATTGAGGTTAACGATCAACCGTATCTGATGAATGTAGGTGTTGTCACAAATATGTTATATCCGGTTTTGCTAGAAACTGACATGTCTGTACTAGAAGACATGTCAGCAAGGTGATAGCAAGGTGTGGTAAGTTAAGTTTTCCAACCCAAGATTCTGTTGATTGCAGCCTTCAGGAGATGCCATTTTTCACAGAGGAAAGCGTAGGTGAGGCAGGGTTTTCCAAGGAAAAGAGGCTGGAGAGACGTAGAAAATGGTTTGTAGACTTAATTGACAGCTCAGAACAGACAGAGTATAAGCTGGAGGAACGTGATATTGACCAGCGAGACTTGGTCAGAAGATGTCTGAAAGATGTCACCTTGTCTGAGTGGTTTGAGAATGCTACCAAAGAAACCCCTATGGTTTCATTGCATGGTGAGAGGTTTCTTTTGAAACAGGGTCTTCTTTACAGAGTGATGAAGGTGGTACACAGTTAGTGGTACCCAAAGCTCAGCGCAGAACTTGGCCATTTTATTCCCTGGGCAGGTCACATGGGATTCATGTAAACACTAATGACACTTTTCAAAAGGTATTATTGGCCAGGCATGTATAATGAGGTGAAAGAATATTGCAAGACTTGACCTGCGTGTCAATTGACAGTTGGCAGAACACCTGCTATTGCGCCTCTTTTTCTGATGCCTGCATTTGATCCGCCTTTTGAGAGGATAAAAGTTGACATTGTTTGAGCTGTGGAGAGAAGCTAAAACATAACTGGTTTTATGGTTATTTGTGATTATAGGACCAGATAACCCAAGCCATACCACCTGAGAGAGGTCACATCAAAACAGACTCCTAAACTACTAAGTGCTGTTAACTAATCAAGGTCTCAATTTCATGAATCACCCTAAAGCAGGTCTATCAGTTACTGGATGCTAAGAGAGTTTGAACTACTCCCTAACACCCCCCAGACTGAATTTTTTTTAGATTTCTTCAGCATGACCTTTAAGGTCTGATCTAATCTGTTTCTATCTGAGACCAGTAAAGGCTGGGTCAAGTGGCTTCCTTACTTCTTGTTTGCTTACCATGAAGTTCCCCAAGCATCTACTTGGTTTTTCTACTTGGCCTTTTGAACCCCTTTTTGCTCACCAGGTCAGACGTCTGCTGGATGTCCCAAGGGACAGTTGGGAAGCTGCTGACAAATCACCTAAGCAGAACATCCTCAAAATAAGAAAGCAGTTACAACCATGGTCTACCCTTTTACAAGAGAACTTGCAACAGTCGCTAGTGAATCAGAAAGCATGGTGTGACCAGAAGGCCAGAACCAGGACACATAGACTTGTTGCTACTCCATCGAAGTTCGTTTGGAGTTTGTTTTGGGAATTCGAAACAGCATGCTAAAGCGAACTTTCTGGAAAATTTTGCAATGGCAGATAAACACCTTCGGTCTTTGGCGATTACGTAACCTGTAGAAGTGCGTGGAGGATCTGCCTTCTTTCACGAAGAAACCTTTTTGGGCTAATTTCCCCTGTTGAGGATTGACCTGTGAGTGAAAACATGAACACTCTGGAAAGCTGCTTTATAGTACATAATTAATTTGTACTTATGATGAACGACATCACACAACACTGACATGGTTTTTCATCTTTAATCCGGTAAAGCTGCTAGATTTTAAGCAATCTATTGTTTAAAGTGCTATATAAATAAACGTTACATGGTTTTACTGTAGTGCCGCATTGCAGAGCTTGTGCAAACAAAGCCCTTTTCTCGCAGGTCACTTATTTCAAACTTCTTTTTTCCCTCCTAAGCAAAGAATCAAAAAGAACTGTGCCACGAGTATATAGTTTATAAAGAACAATGCGATTAAATGTTACAAATAATCTTACCGCTTTTGAAGAGTTATCAAACTTGTACAGTTAAAAATCTAAATTTATTTGCAAGCATTTGTGAGAGTTCAAATAATTGTTGTGGTGAAACCTTTTTTCTGGAGATGCACCGGTCAATTGGCCATAAATAGTTTTTTAGTTTAAGTAGTTTTTACCGATTAGTCTTTAGTCTTTACCGCTTGTTTACAGCGGTACACAAAGTATGTACAGTATGTTTTTGTTTTGTGCAGGTGTGTGTCATTTCACAAAGCTAAAGTTAGAGCATTATCTATTTGCTTTTAAAATTATTCAATTTAATTTAATTTTTTGAGTCCTATATAGAACTGCAGATTCAAGTTATATATATGTTTATGTGATTTTTGTGACGTATACTCTTCTTTAGAGTGGTATGGGGAGAAGAGTCAAGCATAGAATAGCTCCAGAAACCCAGTACATTGTGGTAGTATTGGGAAGCATGGTTTGTAGTTTTTTTTTTGTGGTTAAGCTTATGATATACAGATCTGCTCCTTTATTGTGGGACTTTCACTGTGTGGCATCAATAAATCATCCTCTAAACTTACCTAGCGGTTTTCCTCATCACTTCTGGCCTCCATCTGCTAGTGTAATCTTAACAGTCATCTTTAATTCCTAAACGTTTTTCAAATTTTCAGCTGCAGATAAAATGAGTTTAAATGAATCCAGAGCTCATGACCGAGAGAGAGAGAGAGACAGAAGGAAGGACTGTCATTTGGCCTCAGGGCTTTTACTGAGCTCAGAATTGCTGGCATTCTCACGAGCCACAGCAGCTGAATAGAGCTCCCTCTGTGTGTGTGTGTGTGTGTGTGTGTGTGTGACCTGAGAGTTATAGTTTGGGCTGAACAGCACAAGAGCTCATATTAGGGTTGTCGTAGTCTTGCATAGCCTGACCTTCAGATCGACAGACAGAAGGTCTAGACTCCATCACAGCGTTCATTGGCCATTTTTAGGGGAGTGAAAATGTAACGATCCCGCTATGATAACAGATCACTGTGCATCTCATAAATTATTCATTCAAGAACATTGTTCAAGTTTACTGCAACAATGGTGCTGTGAACATCACATATTTTTGAAAATCCAGTGTTGACCCTGATAAGCCCTCATTGTCAAAATTGTAAACACGATGGCTTTCTTTTTTCTTCCATGAGGGGGTTTGGTGGCACTACGGCTTTGTTTCCAGGCGGACACACATCTCTCGGAAATTCTGTAGAATTCATCCAATCAGATGTCGACTTTGAAACTCCCGAAGTGTTTGTGTACTTTGAGCATCAGACGTTTAGCATGACGTCTGAGGCTGAGACTAGGGTTGTCTTGACAAAATTTACAAGTGTTGTTCAGAGGTGCACAGTTGTATGTGTGTCCTGTGTCCTCCATTATCATAAATGTTTATTCATGACACTTATGTGCATTCTTATGAGAAAAAGTGATCACCATCTGACTCTCAAAAAGTAGCTTTAGTCCAGGGACAGCTTTGTTGATTATGCATCCAATATTAAAATAAAATACAAAGTGTAAAGTCTGTTAATAAGAGAAATGGTTGACTCTTATGATTTGTCATTACTGTGTAGCCATAAATATTATATTATATTAAATTATTACAAATAAATATTGTAGTTTCCTATTATTTATTGTAAATGTATTATTATTAACTACATTTTTAAACCGGAATTAAATAAACGGCTTTCTCTATTTACTTTTAAAACTTAAGTTATTTATTTTGTACTTATTAAATATAAAACGGTAATGCCTCGGTTTACGAGTGACTTTGTATACGAGCAAATCGGTGTACGAGCATTGTATTGGAGTGCGAGAATTTTTCCCTCGCCCACTCACATTTTTGTGTGGAAAAGTCCTAACGCTCAGCATCTTCGTGCGCATTTTTAATGGAAATATCGTAACGACAGCCTCTCACAAAGCCCATCACCCTTAACTCGTTCATTCTCTCAGCGTCGCTCGGTTTGGTTGCATCATTCACCACAGTGATACTTTTATAAGTGATTTACAGCGGTTTTACCTCGTGTTGTTTACATTAACTGTGATCGCTATTGTTCACGTAGTGAAATATATATACGTACAGTACAGCATATAGACAATGACCTCAAGATGAGTAAGGAAGAAGGTACGAAATTCTCCCTGTAAGCAGTAAAACCCTCCTCTCGTCTCCTTCACGCCAGCAGCGACTCTACTCAAAGCTAAAGTGCGCATTACAGTAAACTGTCAAGTATTTTTAGAGTTTAATTGTCAATTATTAATTAGTATTTATATGAGATCTTATTGGCTATAATTTTAACTGTAAGTAATAGGGTAAAACTATTACTTACAGGGTAAAAAAAAAAATGGGCATTTATGGTCATGTGGAACAATTCGGGTAATTTTTAGTGGTCTTATGGGGAAAATTGTTTTGGTGTACGAGAATTTTGAGTTACAAGCTCTTGGAACGAATTAAACACGTAAACCGAGGTATTACTGTATATTTAGTGTATGTTACAATTTTTGGTGCAACTTCTACTGAATTGTAGAGAGTAACTGGTAGAGCAAGACACTATCAACATCAAGATCATTGGTTACATTTCTGAGGAAAACAAATCTTCCATGCACATCCAAAGTCGCTTTGAATAAAAGCGTCTGCCAAATGCATATGTAAATGGATATTGTCCGTGCAAGTATTTGCTTAACAGTTCCCAAACAGGATAGGCATGTTTCTTTTGATGATTTAGTGTGTGTTTAGTTTTGGGAGCTTGTTTGGGGATTTTTAATACGTGTGACTCACACCCTAAACAACCTCCCGCCCCACACATGCAGAGCTATTTTTTGTTGGCATGTAGTTAAATCTTCATTAAACCCAGGGAGTTTAGACACTCTTTGAAGATGCGGTTACTATAACATTTAAAAGTGTCGGAATGACATCTGGAATCGGATCTGAAGAGAAGCGAAGTTGAATCTGATTGTTTACAGTGAACACTGCAGTTAGAAAAACGTTCCTTACATTTTACCCATCGCTATTAGCTTTAAACCTATAAATCTTTTACATCTTTATCTCCCTTAACATATTTGACTTTTAATGCCTCGTTATGCGTCTGCGTTCTGTCTTTAACAAAGTCTGTTATTAGCAACAACCTTCTAAAGTAACATCAGCGAATACTTTAGAAGGTAAAGTATTCCCGCAAATTGATATCGAACAGACACTTTGACTTTTATTTTGTTTAACAATTCTGTTCACACCCCCTGGTGTTCAAGAATGGTAGAGCAACCTGTATTCCATACCTGAGAATTATGTTCCTAACAAATATCTACTGTTCTTTGGTGCACCAGAAATGGGAATCAGTGTCCGAGATATATATATGTGTGTAGGTACCAGAATGTTTAAAATATGTATATTTATACTTTAAATATATTTTAAGTAAATCTATGCAGGCCTCGATGAATTATTCCAGGGTCACTCGCCCTGCAGGACTAGTGACCCTAAAAACGTACTCGCCCTTCACATAAAGCACTCGCCCTGCATTTTAACAGACAAAAATAGTTATTAAAGTAAAAAACACATGATATACTGCAAAACCAAATATTTATTGGTTGAATGCAACAAGAACCCAGAAACAATATAATTAATCTGATAGTGAATCTGAAGATAATTTTTATGGACATAAATTTAATAAATGTACTATATACAAACAATGGGGTGCAGCCACGGAGGCGTTATTTACTGGATTTTATTTTCTATATTATAACACCGATGTCCCGCAAATCAGCCCATTTCAAATGATGGAAAAACAAAATCCGCATGACGCTAAATCCAACGCCGATAGCAGTAACATTCACTTCGTCCAGCTCAAAGTCAAACATGCTCAATTTCAAACACAATAAGTAATAATTCTATGACGGCTTTGACAAATGTGATGTTACACGGGCAGCTATGTTTCTCTGTCTGCCTCAAGCCCGGCTGATGCCCCGCCCCCGGGACTCATTTACTCCACTGTGATTGGCCCCCGGAGTCATTTACTCCACTATGATTGGCCCCCGGGAGTCATGTACTCCACTGTGATTGGTTGGCCTGTACAGCTCCAGCTCGCACGAAAAGGGAACCTTTCACACACACACAACGCGGTAAAGCGCTATTCATTCAAAACTCGCGGGCCACACTTACATTAAACTTTCATATGGTCCCGCGGGCCACAAAATATCGTTTCGCGGGCCGCATGTTTGAGACCCCTGAGGTAAATACTACATTCGTGATTCGTGGTTCAAACTTTAGTACTGAATCGGATATCTGATCACTACTAGCCCGTCGTCAATTTTCTGCTTTTGTTTGGCAAATTTTACGAATGTTATACGGCCTGAAGTTTTTTCTATGTAGTAACAGTTGAATGATTAGAAAAACTGTATTGGAATCTGAAGAATCTAACTCGCCCGATTTTTACTTGCCCGAGCCGAGCTTTCACTCGCAAATGCGAGCGGGCGAGTGGATTTGTCGAAGCCTGCTATGTAACTATAAAACCTTAATATTATACATTTACTCTCTCTCTCATATGATACGTATTATGGTGTTCTACACTCATCAATGACAGTAGTATCTTGAGACTCCAGTAATGACGACGATGACAGACCTGTGCGGTTCCATGTATGTGATGATGATGATGATGGTGGTGGTGTTACTGCACTGGTATAATGAGGCCTTTAAATCAGTTCGGGAAGTTCTGGATTGTCAAAATTTGCTTCTGAGAGAGGCGAAGAGGCTCCGACTCCATTCATGCTCTCATTGGTCGATCTCGCGCCGGGAACCAATCACGTGTCTTGTCTGAGTGTGTGGGTGTGTACAAAGCCTCTGAGAGAGTTTCTCTCTTTGTCTGACATCCTGGGAAACCGTTTCTCTCACATCACTATGATGCAATGCTGTTTTCTGCAATATGGCTGCCGATATGTGGGTATTTTTGAATTTTTATTTGTCAATGAATGTTTTTGAAAAATGAATGAATATTTTTGAAAAAGGCCATGGAACTTGAACCGTGAAGTGGCGAGGGACTACTGTTGTGACGACGATTTGGAAATCCATTTCCACTTATATTCCTTTCTTTTTCTTATTTCTTCATATATTCTTTTCTTTTTTTTATTTGAAAGCCTTTCTTTGCTTTTCTGTATTTTTCCATAGAGTAAGGATGAACATTGTCAGCACTTCTCACCAGATAGAACATGTTATCAGAATGTTTTGAGAGTCTTTCTGATAGCTGGAGCCTGAGCCGAGTTCAGCCTTGGAGAAGCTGTGTATCTGTGTGTGTGCGTGCGTGCGTGCGTGTGTGTTAATATGGTCTGTATTGGTGAGGTGATTAACTGGCACCATAAGGAAACGGAATGACTTGTTCTCGACAAGCTACGTCACTTAACCCGTCAACCATGTGATCAACGAAGATATGCTTCAGACTGCCTGCTCTTGTGTGGAAAATTACTAGTTTTTTGTATCTTTCTTTCTTTCTTAGCCAATCAGAATCATTTAACCGTCATCAATAACGTGGTTAGTACCTGTTAGTACCCTCTTAGAGTATAATTTCTGTAACAATGTTATTGTAAGTGAGGCGGCCTACGAACTCCTCGTGAGACCTGAAGCTTCTGCTGATGAAACTGCAAGCTAAACTTCACTAAAATGTCTTCTTTTGACTGCACTTCTGAATCCTGGTCTTCATTTATCATATCTGATCCTCGGGTCTTAACTGTAATTTCCCTACACTGTATACATTCAACCTTTTACCTTGACATTGCTGCCACTGTGCTCAACCAGTTATTATAGGAGCAAACCAATTGTTTCACATTCTCATACTTGGTCTCAGTTTTTGTTTATCCATTTTTTTTCCCACTTTTCTCATAATTTTCCTTTATTATTACTTTTATCCTAACCTCTTTATTACTTATTAGATTCTGTTTTTTTGGGTAAATTGTCATATGGTTATTTAACGATTTGTTCAGATGAAAGTGTGTGGCAACTGATACAAAACCATTATACTAAAACCTTGACCTTTCATTTATTCTGTCATACTTCATTAGTTCTGCTTAAATGATATTCTCAGTATCACTTCTCAATGCAGTTGCTTGCATCTGTTTCTGTGTAGAATACACTACATGAACACACACTCACAAAATGCAACACGCATGACTGAAGAGAGTTTACATCGACTTGCTGTTGAAAGTAAGGAAGTTGAGGGGTGGGGCTTAGTCACACTTTCTCTCACTTAAATCTGTCGCTTTGCTTTTTTTTCTCCTCCTCTTGCGTCTCGCCCCCACACTGTTTCCGTTTTTTTTTTTTTTTGCCTGTCTTTAGTCGAGGGGGAAGCTGTCTCTGTTGTGAAGTGGGTTTGATAAAGAGGGTCTCGGCAAGGGGGGAGGGCGGACTGACCGCTGCTCTAGAGGGAGATTTTATTAGTAGTCTTATCACAGCCGGGTGGGCAGATGCAGGGAGATAGAGGGTGTGACATGGATAACGAGGAGGGAACAAATGCATCCCTCACAGAGCAGCACGGCGTCGACGACATCACACACCCAGAGAATTCGGCTACACCACAAGTGGTAGGCTTGCCCCAAATCCTGATCGAAATCCTGAGTTTTTGTTGAAGCATCCTCTGTCTTAAGAGATGATTATTTAAATAAGTACATAATCAGTGACTATAACTGTAGAAATGTGAAATGGGTTGTGCAATAATGCAAATTATTTGTTTGTTTTTCTTTAGTTTAAAGATATGTATTGTGACTTGCATCTGATAAAATGTTGCTGTTGTTTTATATAAATCTGTTTTTATAAAAAAAGTTATTTATATGCCACTTTGAATTATTTCAAATAACATTATGTACATATAATGCACATGCATTATAACACGTGTACATTTTTTATAAATATGAATGTTTATAAGTAGAATATACTATAAATTAAGTAATTTAAAGTTGCAATAAAACATTGTTTATTTTTATTTTTGACTCTATTGATAAGAAATACAGTAATAATTTCAATTTGAACTTCCTTCAAAAGCAAAGCTGTTTTTATCACCATAGACATGAACAGCAGTTTCTTTGTGTACATGTGTGGACTGACTTTAGTTTTCTTTGTGGACCTCGTCCTCCCTCCCGCCACCAACACATGATATCTTTGCGAGTTGCATCACATTATTTCCTCTCATCACCCTCTTCCTCTTCTGACTCTGTCATTGTTTATGCTTTTCCTCTGCCTGACACTCTTTATATCCTGTCTCACTCTCTCTTAGGTCTTTTTTTAGTCCTTTGTGGATTTATGCATGTGAGCTGACCCATCAAATTGTCCTCGGATGTTGTCTCAGTTGAGATCTGATGACTTGCATTTGGTCAGTGTTCAAAAGGATGCTGTGGTTGTAGGCTTAAACCATTGTTGCTGAAACAGTATCAATTAGCGCTGATGTCATGTAACAGAAAGTTTGTAGGGTTATTACTGGGTTCAGCCTCTGGGCGCCACAGCACTTTTAACATTGAGTTTGGTGCAAATTTAATTGAAGTTTTGATGTTTAATTGAAGTTTTGATACTTGTAACATTTAAATTAGACATGCATATTGTGCAAATGGGGTGTTTGTACACTAACATTCAAAAGTTGGGTCAGTAAGATTTTTTATTCTTAAAGAAATTAATACTTTTATTCAGTAAGGGTGGTCAAAAGGGTGGTTAAATTGATCAAAAGAGATAGTAAGGACTTTCTAATGTTATAAAAGAGTTCCATTTTAAGTAAATACTGTTCGTTTGAAATTTCTGTTCATCAGAGAATCCTGAAAAAAAAAAAGCAAAAATATTAAGCAACACAACGGAATTGTTTCTTGAGTAGCAAGTTAGCTATGACGATTTCTGAAGGATAATGTAAAACTAAAGTTTGGAGTAATGATCAGCTTTGACATCACAGGAAGAAATGATATTTTAAAATGTATTCAAGTAGTACTGAATACATTACTACTGTTAGACTTACCTGAAAAAAAACCTAAAGCATTGTTTATTTTATTTGTATCCTTGTTCTATTTCATTTATTTTGTGCTACTGCTTGTAAATTGTTTATTGTTTCTTATTTTATTACTGACTGTGAATTAACTTTGTAGTTTTTAATCATCAGGCTTGTGTATAAGCTATTGTGCAACAATGGTCGCATTGCAAAAGCAAAAATATGCGCTGCATTATCAAACATTTAGCTGAAATTATTATAGATTTTTGAAAAATGTCTAAAGAATTTCCCCTTCCCCCCTGAAATAAAACATTCTTAAGAGGACATTCCTCCTATGTTCAAAAATGATCTGTATAAATCCTCATTTGAGCATCCCTGATGACGTGTGAATTTCAGATGGAGGGCAGGAAGTGAAAAGCAGAACATTTTTACATTTGGCAGACTGTTTTGTCCAAAGTGATTTGCATTCAAGACACACATTGACATTCTAATCAGTTCTTCCTTTGCCTGGGGATCGAACCCATGACCTTGGTGTTGTAAGCGCCACACGCTACTGTTTGAGCTGCAGGAAAGTTTGGATGAGATGGACGAGAGTCCATACTGCACTTGTTTATACAGTATTACAAGAGAAAGGTATAAAGAGAAAATCACAACATTTGTTATATGTGATCCTTATGTTTATGAAGAGGAGTGACATTTTTGCCTGCCATCGAGATGGTAGATGTAGAGAATGTGAAGCTGACTTCATGTCGTGTTGAATTCTGGGTTTTGTTTGGTTTGGTTTGGTTTGTTTATATACCGTATCTCGCTGCCTTTCTGCTAGTGAGTCTGCTAGAGAATCTTCATGCTGCATCGTGAATTGCCATGGGAACTCACTTCATCATTCAGGGAGAAAACTGGACAGTGTAACACGCTTTTTTTTTATTTGCCTGTTAAGGGAAGCAGGTTGAGGTGGTGATGGGAAGAAGCTGGATTGCAGATTTAGTGATGTCACTGATTAAACCCATCACTCAATAAAATAATCACATTGCTGAGTGTTTTTGAAAGTTTTTTTTTATTTTGTGTGGTTTCATAATTAACATTACGTTTGTGATGTATTTCGAGTATGACTCTCGGTTTGTGAATTGGCAAAACTTGCATGCAGCCACTTCAAAACTGTTCACAAGCTTCTGATTTGATTTTGGTTGTTGTTTTGTTGTAATAAATACAAAAAAAAAAATACAGTATGTGGGTGTTCGTCCGCTCAATATGATCCTCTTAGAGTCTCCTCCATGGCCATATGAGAAAGTGAATATTTACAATAGCAAAAATAACACTTTTATTTTAGGATAAAAAAAAAGTTAACATTACTTAACATTTTCACATTTCCATAAAAGATATTCAGTAATACCTTGAGATACGAGCGTCCCGACATACGAGTATTCCGAGATACAAGGAAGCCTTCGAGCAAATTTTTGCTTTGAAATACGAGTAAAGATTTGAGATACGAGCAGCTTAGAGACACCTAGGCGAGGTGGTCGAGCACTCGGAGCAACTCAAGCCACCTCACTCCTTCACTTCACGTGTTCATCCTCTCTGTTCAGATCGAAGTCGTGAGCCTGCTGTTTTCGCGTCTCGCCGCTGTACTTTGAGAAAGCTGCACAATGTTTTGTTTCATAATGACGACGGATATTGTACTCTTTTAAAACAGCAACAGACTGTTTGATACTGCCTTTGATTTGACTTCTGTGAATAAAAACTCATCTTCCCCAGCTTTTTTAAAAATATCTCTCTTGTCTGTGTGACGCTGCCTTGATTTCTCCAATATTGCGTTATTTGTTGACGTTTATTGACGTCATGTGTCGCAAAGCACGTAGTGCTGCGCCGCGCCTTGAATTGCGCATTTACAATTTTTTAAAATTAATTTACATTTAATTTAAATATTTAATTTCAGTTTACTCTGTTGTAGTTCAACTATAAAACAAACAAAATTCTTATGTCAAATTAGAAATGACAATCTGTGTCGAAGGTATCTCTCTGTCTGTCTGTCTCTCTCTCTCTCCATCTCTCTCTCTCTCCTCGGACGGTACGGCGGGCCAAATCAAAGGTTACCGCGGGCCAACTTTGGCCCTAGTTTGGGCATCTCTGCTCTACAGCAATTAAAAACATGTTTTAATAAGGACGTTTTTTAGCGGGCCGGAACTGATTTTTTCCCCCCTGTTATTTCTTATGGGGGAAATGATTTGAGATTCAAGCAATTCGAGTTATGAGCTCGGTCCTGGAACGGATTATGCTCGTATCTCAAGGTATTACTGTAAGATTGACTTCTGTCAACTTGTTGAACACATTTTTATTCGGACATTTCTACCGTATGTTGATGCAGCAGCAAGAAAACTTCATTGAAATCATCAAATGATCATGTAATGCGGTAAAATACATTCTCTATCCTGTATAATACCATGCAGAATGTGAATATTTAACTTGAAGTCAAAAACAAGTGGTAAGCGGTTTTCCGTATTCATTTCAGTTACGCAAAATGCCACTCAATGCAAATACGTTTGGTAAACAATAAAAGCTCCTTGTGGTTTGATTGATTCGAGCAACCATAAACATTTTGAGTTTGTGATAGTGCTTCATATGTAGAGAATTGCTTCCTGCCCTCCATCTGCATTTCGCAGCATGTGCAAACAAGCTATTCCACATGATAAAAGGTTTCAAATAGATCAATATCGATGATTGTATGAGCAGATACTGCTTGTGATCGGCTCTAAAAGTCTAATGGTCTTTCCTGTAGCTCAAACAGTAGGGCATTGGTGCTTTTGCAACCCCAAACCTTTGAACAGTAGTGTGTAGATGTCTAAAGTCAAAATCATTTACATACATTGCCATTTCATTTCATGTGTAAACTAAAGCATTGTGTGAGCTGGAAATCAAATAAAAGGCTATTTCGATGCCTTGAGTCAGAAATCTTTTTTTGTGTGCTTCTGTTACTGTTAATGATTCATGTGTTTTTGTGCAAGCTAAACTTTACTGCAACTCTAGTCACTGTGAGCTGCTTTATCTGTGGTAGAATCTCTGCTGGCGTTGAAACAGTGTTTTTGCAATCATCCACATTAGCCTCGGGCTCTGAGTGTTCATTTGCTCGTAGATCAGATAGTATTTTGATCACATTATCACAGAAAGGTTTCTTCTTCAGGGTGTCGGATGTTAAAAAAAGAGTTGGTGTGTTGGTTTGATTTGTGCATGCTATATACGTGACCTGTTTTCGAGTTTCAGTTGAACAGTAGCGAAATGCTGCTATCTTGAGTTTCATCAGTGACTTCAAAAAGCAGCTGCTCACTTTCAGACCAGCTATTTGGGTATCTTTCTAGTCATAATAATTAATTAAGTTGATGTCATACCACATCACACAAGGAGATGAGAAGCAGAGAATTAGAAAGCTGATGCCGTCGTCTCATAACAATGTATTACCCAACCTCACCGGGGAATACCGTTACTAGTTTTTACGGCTTTTCTTTTTTTGGGGATATTTTACAGAAGTCACAACTTGGTTTCAGAAAAAAAGTATGTCATAATATATCATTTTAAAGTGATATATACACTACAGTTCAAAAGTTAAGGTTAGTACCAATTTTTTTATTAATACTTTTAATCAGCAAGTATTAAATTACCGTAAATTGCTCAAAACTGACAGTAAAGACATAATAGTGTTACAAACTATTTTAATTTGAAATAAATGCTCTTCCTTTGAACTTTCTATTCATTAAGGCATTGGTGTCAAACTCAAGGCCCGCGGGCCACATCCGGCCCGGCGTGTAATAATGTCCGGCCCGCGAGAGCATTTTATTAATGGCCCGCGAGATGTCCCGCGCTCCAGCTGGCCCGCCGAACACTTCCTGTATTAAACAGGAAGTGGCTAATGATGCTTCGCGCTCGCGCTAGTATCGCGCGATTGTTATTGTCAATTATCCATAACTGTTCAGGCTCGGTACACAGTGCTTGTGCGCGAAATTCAGGTGTTGATCATCGGATGAGAAGAGCCTGCCCTCATGGCAGAACGTCTTCTTGCATGATTGACAGGTCAGACAGCATATCAGCGCCAGCTGTCAGAGTGATAGTACAAGCGCCAGAAAGAAAAAACAGCGCAAAAAAAAAAAAAACATTACGTCCTTAGGGACGTAACAAATATATTGAAATATTATTACGTGTAAAAAAAATTGTGATATAGTTTGTAAAATCTGCTATAACCCATGGGTTATATGCGGGAAAATACAGTATATGTTTACTGACATACTGCCGGTATACCCGTGTGTCTCATTTGCGGAGCTAATGTGGCAATAATTAAATAATTTAATAAGACGGCACTATAAGACAAATGACATAAGAGCAAATTCAACTGAATGATTTGATTTGTTATTGCTGAAAAGCAAAAATTGTATTTAGATTTCCAGGTTTTGTTATGCAGCATTTCCATATTTTGAATTTGTATAATTTTGACAGGATATATTTTTATGGAGAGCAAAATCTTTTATATATAAATCTTTTTAAGTTTTATATAAAATTACATAAGAGTAAAGAAATTTGAATGTTTGTTCTTTTAACTTTTACTTACTTTTACTTTACGTGTTTACTTTATTTCTAACTTGTATAATTTAGACAGGATATATTTTAATTTTTTTAAAGTATTTTTTAAATATTTGTATATTTTTAAGTTATTTAAGGTATAAGTTGATTTATTCCAGAATAATATTTCTGTCTGTTTTTATTCACATCTAATTTTAAAAAAGGTAAGTTTTAAAGGTTTAATTTTAGTGTTTTCAATAAATGTTTATCCTGTTCGGCCCGCGACCTAATTTTTTTGGGGGATTTTGGCCCCCTGTGCAATTGAGTTTGACACCCCTGCATTAAGGGTTCTTGTTTTATTAAGCAGTTTTCAACATTAATAATATCTATCAGAAATGTTTCTTGAGCAGCAAATCATCATATAAGAATGATTTGTGAAGGATCATGTGACACTGAAGTCTGGAGTAATGATGCTGAAAATTCAGCTTTGATCACAGGAATAAATTACATTTTCAAATGTATTAAAATAGAAACTAATTATATTTCACTGTATTAGTTTTTACTTTATTTTTGGTCAAGTAAATACAACCTTGGTGAACATTAAAAACTTTAAAAATTGTACTGACCCCAACGTTTTGCACTTTTGTTCATTCCACCAACCTCCACTGTTTAGTTTATCTTGGTATATCGTTATCTCCCCCTCTCACACACACATGTACTCATGCTTTTCTCCGTGTTCCTCTGAATTGTTGTTTATGAAGGTCCTTCCTGTCTCGGTTTCTTAGAAGTCTTTTGTGACATTGAATTGTCACATTTGTACTCCTAACAGTTTTTATAAACTATGGCTGCATGTTGTATGCTAAATTTGATTGAAACATGGGTAAAATGACTTGAAAGCGAAATAAAGACGCGCCACCAGAGCCTTATTCCCCACGCTGGTGTCATCTAGTAAAGCCAAGTCTCGCAGAAAACAGGAAGAGACCGTGAAGAGGTTTAACCGGATATCCTGCACAGGGAGGGCGACCCTCGACCACAGCTTTCCCTTCCCTCATCTCTTTCGCTCTCTTTTCCTCCATCTCTCTCTGTCCCTCTGTTTCTATGCTACTGGATATTATTGTCATTACCGGAGAGAGGAGAATGTGTTGGACTGGTGAATGGGATCACTGGGAATATCTGGACATACAGGTGACAATATATGATTGACAGGATCGTTAAAATAGTTTCCACAGATAAGGATTTTTTTTCTCAATTGGATGTTTCCCATAGGTTGCGTAAGGAAGCATTTTGAGATAGCAAATCTATAGGAGGTTTTTTTTTGGCCACATTTGTATTTAGTTTAACATATTATGGGTTTAAGATAGTAAAATAGATTTTACAAATGCGTAATTGTGGGAAAATGTGTTGGCTGTGGTCATTATTCTCGATTGCTTAGTGGGTGTGACTACGATGCAAATTCTTGTAACCTGTAAAACATTTGTTTCAAGGTTTTCTAAAGTGGTTTTAGTCTTTTTGATCCAGTCCATTTGAAGTTTGTGTATCTTTACATAGGATTCAAATTGTGTCTGTTCTTAGTAGAAGATCCAGTCTGTTCCTGCAGCATCTGATAAAAATGAGCTTTTTTAATATCTCTGATCACGTAATTTAAAAAAGTAAATCTCTCCACAAAGCTGTTGTGATCAATGGTGGTTACTTTTAAAAAGCCCTTTTGTCTACGGATTTATTTTCCCCTAGATTTGAAAAGCATAGTTAGTTTAAACAAGACAAAAAAACGTCCACTCTAAAACTTCTGGAACATAAGGATTTCAAATGCTCCTTTTTTTAAACCAATGAAAACTGATGTCCTGAAATGCAAATGGTTTTAAGAACTTGTTTCTGGCAAGCAGGGGCATCTTCGCAAGCAGTGAGTAGTATCCCAATGAGGAAGTCATGACTAGCAGGATGGAAAACAATAGGGCAAGTGACCTGAAATGTCTGGAATCCACTGTTAATGTGTAGTTAAGTTAAAGAGGAGTGATAGAGACAGTTTTACTGCTCACGTTTTAGCTTGTTTCTGGGTATTTGTATTTTGGGCCCTAAGTGTATTTGAGAATAATGTTCACAAAATTCCTGAGAGGGATTTAAGGATATTCTCAAATTAAAGAGAATGTTACAGAGAGTATTGCACACAAATGTTTGTCAAATACCTCAAGCTCCAATCTGATTGGCTGACATCCATGCAGTTTCCTGGAGTCAAAATGCACATGTTTGATATCAGTCCGCTGGGAAATAAAGTTGTGTTTTGGATAGAATAGACCAGGATAGAAGTAGGTTAGTCGGTGGGATGAAAATGTTTGCAATTCATTGTTCAATTGCTTCTATATTGTCTCCCAGATCTGTTTTGCTAATTGTTTTGATTGACAATTTTTTGGAAACATTGTTTTTATCTATTTTTGAGATCTTGTAGATTTCAGAACATTATAGCTGCACTGAGATACATTATACATTATACAGATACATTAAAGATACATTGAGATTCACAATTGTTTTTTTGTTTAAAATAAAGATCTCGATTCTAAGCAGACAATTGAATAAAACGCAAACGTTGCTAGAGGTTCTGGCAAAATTAATCTAATTCATTTGATTACATAGGTTTGACTCACTCATGAAGACTTCATTGTTTCATTACTAGATGAATCAGCGTTTTTGAATGAATCTCTTGAATGATTCAATGACTTAGAATTTTTTTAAGAGTTATTTGTTGCTAGCTACTGGTGTAACAATGTAATTGATACAATCTTTATTTGAAGTGTCAAGTTACATAAAAAAAGGGATTTATTCTATTTTGATTGCTACCATAGTGTTTGTATTCGAACTATAAACTCTTGTCCCAATGGCAGATTAGGGTTGCTTTATCTTTAAACTTCCTCTTTCTGTTTTGCAGAGCGATCCCGGTGGGTTGTCGGTATTAGAGCAGCTAGGCTTGGACCACAGCTCCGATTTCTCTGATACAAGTGTTCAGCTGCGACTGGATGAACAGCGAGAGCGAATCCGTAGAGAAATACGGAAGGAGCTGAAGATTAAAGAGGGGGCAGAGAATCTCCGAAGAGCCACTACAGATAAACGAAATGCTCAGCAGGTGGAGAGTCAGTTGCGGAGCTCCAATCGACGTCTGGAATCGCTCCACGCTCAACTACAGGAGCTGGATGCTCATATTGTTGTCAAAGGGACAGATGATTCACGTGGTGAGTAGACGGACGCTGCTGTAAATGAGGAGTGATGACATAGTTACGTCATAAAAGAAAAATACTTTTTATTTTGTTTTAAGAAGTGTCATTTGTTTTACAATAATAGAATATTGTCATGTAAACGGCTTAAACTGTCAACAAGTTACATTTTTAGAGTTTTTATGTAAACTTAAGTATTAAGTTTACATTTAAACTCACAAAATGTGTATATATATATATACACCATAAATTCCTGCATATAACCCGAAGACGCAGATAATCCGCACCCTCATATAGCCTGCGGGTTTTGGGGTTTTGGGGAAAAATCGTTGGCATAACCCGCACCTTTATATAACTCGCACCCATAGATTTATAAACTTTTCTTGTGTAAGTTCACATGCCGAATTTCGCTTGTGCTTGCGTGTGAAATTCAAACAATAAGAAAACAAAAACAAGTCAAAATCTGAACAAAAAGAAAAAGCAGTCTCTCCCGCTTAAGAAGCGTTTCTACAGGTGTGAGATGAAATCATCGGATGAGATGAGAAGAGCCCGCCCTCATGGCAGCACATCCAATCACATGTTCTTGCATGATTGACCGGTCAGACAGCCTATCAGCGTCAGCTGTCAGAGTGATAATACAAGCGCTAGAGACAACAACCCTCGCAAAAAAGAAAAACAGAAAGAAAATACTACAAAAAAACCTTACATCCTTAGAAATATTATTGCGTGCGAAAAAATTGCGATATAACCCGCACCCCCCCCCCCCCCCCCCCCCCCCCCCCCCGCGGGGTTTGTAAAATCTGGTATAACACGCGGGTTATATGTGGGAATATATATATCTGTGTGTGTGTGTGTATTATACATGCATACTTGAAGGGTTTAATGAACCATTTAATTTCATGTTTTGATTTATGCTCATCCATTATTCCAATACTCGTAAATATTTAAAACCAACAAAAACACGTTTAAGCATAAATTATAAATGACTCCAATATTAATAATTTATGTTTTTTCATAAAAAACATTATTTTACACATTGTAAGTCCCAGTCTTAAATCCGACAGTCCATGGCTAACTAAAATGTGTCACTTTTTGCGGTTTAGATGATGTTCCTCAGTCTCCAGGAGCAGAGAGCAGGTCGTCGGCACATAAGGAGAGAATCGCTGCACTGGAAAGGCAGTTAAACATTGAACTGAAAGTCAAACAAGGGGCTGAAAATATGATTCCCATCTACGCCAATGGCTCCACTAAGGTATACAAATACACACACAAATGCTCTGTTACAAAACACAGAGATGTATACCGTACTACTGATCAAAAGTTTTTTTTTTTTTTTAAAGAAGTGTCTTATGCTCACAGGCTGCATTTGTTTGATCAAAAATACAGTAAAAACTCTAATATTGTAAAATATATTACAATTTAAAATAACTATTTTCTATTTTAATGTATTTTAAAATGTTAATAATTCCTGTGATGTCAAAGCTGAATTACTCCAGTCTTCAGTGCCACATGATCCTTCAGAAATCATTCTTACAGTGGGTAAAATAATTATTTAACTGCCTGCTGATTTTTTTAAAAGTTTGCCCACTCACAAAGTATTGAAGGGTCTATAATTTTTATGGTAGGTATATTTTAACAGATAGTGACAGAATATCAACCAAAAAAAAATAAAAAATGAAAAAACATGAATGGAGGGAAAGTACTCATTTTGTGGATAAAAGACAACTGTCCACAGAATCGGTGTCTTCCATTTCAACCTTTCCTCCACCATGGGCAAGGCCAAAGAGGTGGCAAAGGACGTCAGAGACAATATTGTAGACCTGCACAAGGCTGGAATGGGCTACAAGACCATCAGCAAGAAGCTTGGTAAGAAGGAGACAACTGTTGGTGCGATTTATCCTGAAATGGAAGAAATACAAAATAACAATCTGTCACCCTTGGTCTAGAGCTCCATGCATGATCTCTCCGCACGGGGTAAAGGGCCAGTCACACAGCGAAAACGCATGAATCACGCACAGATTTTCGTTTCTGCGTGGAGCGTGCGTCATATGCGTAATTCGTCGGTGGAACGAACGTGGACCGTCAGTAATTGTAAGTGGATGTGCGTCGAAGGCGGTTTGTGCGTGATTTTGAGTTTTGAACTGTTCAAAATTTTTCTGACGCACAACTGTACGTCGGTGTGCGTTATTCATGAGTCGGCGTGCGTAGTTTATGCGTCAAGTATGCGTGACTATGCGCGGGACACACGTCGGCAGTCAGTGCTTATGCATCGGAACTGGTTCGAAACCGCGCACGTCCACGTCCGTCCACTGACGCCCCACCTTCATATCACGCATGAACCGCGCACGCATCATGTTCATTCCACTGACAATGTGGATTCTGAAAGTGCTTGTTCGTGTAACGTTTGCAAAGCGTGTGTGTTTGGACTCGCTCCGTCAGTGATTCATGCGTCAGGTGTGCGTCAAATGTTCTTGGAATACTTTGGTCAATTTCTCGACGCACAAGCACGCACAAACCCAATCTGTGCGTGATTTGTGAGTGATTCGTGCGTGATCAGTTGTGTGACTGACCCTTAAGGATGATCATGAGAAAGCTTTTTAATGATATCAGTGCAGTTGGGACCACAGTCACCAAGCAAACCATTGGTAATGCACTATACCACAATGGATTGAAATCTTGTAGCGCTCACAAGGTCCCCCTGCTCAAGAACATACATGTTCAGACCCATCTGAAGTTTGCCAATAAACATCTAAATGATTCAGAGAAGGCTCGGTAGAAAGTGCTGTGGTCAGATGAGACCAAAATTGAGCTCCTTGGCATCAATTCAGCTCGCCATGTTTGGAAGCAGAGAAATGCTGACTGTGATCCCAAGAATGTTATCGCTACAGGAAACATTATGCTTTGACTTCACTGCATTGAGGGGATGATGGATGGAGCCATGTACCATAAAATCTTGGACGAGAACCTCCTTCCCTCAGTCTGTAAACACTGAAGATGGGTCTTCCACAATGACAATGACCCAAAACAAATACTTAGTTCACTTACCGGTACTGATATGCAAATCAATTTATAAACTTTATATAGTTTGTTTTTTGGTTGATATTCCGTCTCTGTCTGTTAAAATAAACCTGCCATAAGAATGCTATAGACCCTTCATTTCTTTGTAAGTGGGCAAACCTTAAAAATATTGCTGCTTAAGAAACATTTCTTATTATAATCAATGCTGAAAACAGCATTTCTTTAATCTAAAATAAGTAAATGAATAAATAAATTAAAGCATTTATTTGAAAATGTTTTTAGTGAAAGTTGATCAATTTAATGCCTACTTGCTGAATGAAAATTGTGACTGACCCCATACTTTTGAACCTACAGAGGCATCATTGGTGGGCTCACACTGTGAATGCAGTCCTTAAAAAATTGGCAAATTAATAATGCTGGTTCCTAGGTTACCTTGTTTTAGTTTTAATCAAAGCCAACGTTGCACATATCCTTTATGTACATATGCTTTATCCTTTATACTCCTTGGATAAACTAAAGGGTTGGTTCACTCAAAAATGGAAATTCTGTCATTCATTTCTCGTCCTCATGTTGTTCCAAACCGTAAGACTTGTGTTCATCTTCAGAACACAAATGAATGACAATATCCCAATCTATGCAGCACCAACTCTCGAGTTCTGTAGGCATCGCTTGGCACTAATGACATTTACGCCACAAGATCTCCATTGTTCTCTTGTCTTCCAGAAACTTGTGGTTGTGTTGCAGCCTCTTCCATCTCTTTTTTTGTTCATTGTCTATGTTCTGGTTCGAAATAAGTAAAGCTGGGCAAAAAAATTGCAAGTCATCCTCTGTGTCAAAATCTGCAGACATATTTACAGAGACACAGTGCAGTGCTTCTGTTCTTCGTCAGAACGCCGGCTCAGTATTGGCTGGATTCTGCGTCAGCACCACATGCATGCGTCGTGGAGCACTCATGAACGCGTGCAGGAGCCTGACAAATAAAAAATTGTTATTTTTGGGAGGGGTTTCACACAAAAAGTATTCACATCGCTTCATAAAATTAAAGTAGAACCACATTTCTGGGCCTTGACAGTGGTAGTTGTCTATGGGGGGGTCAGAAAACTCGGATTTCATCAAAAATATCTTCATTTGTTTTCCGAAGATGTACAAAGGTCTTTCGGGTTCGGAATGACGTGAGGGTAAATAATTAATGACAGAATTTTCATGTTTGGGTGAACTAACACTTTAAGATGTTGGGTGAGAAGACACTTCTAAGACAATTCTAGTGTCAAACTCCAGCAATGAATGCTATTTGCCTGGCACATGAAGTTGCTGTCTATGTAGGTGGCAAGGCAGCTCATGAAACTTTGGAAGAGAGCCAGTCTAACAAAAGATGTTTTCTCGCTGTTTAATAACTGTAATGATGTGTGTGTGGGTTGTCAGGATAAGAAGATGTTGCAGACAGCTCAGCAGATGCTACAGGACAGCAAGACAAAGATCGACATCATCCGCATGCAGATCCGGAAAACAGTGCAGGCCTACGAACACAATGATGATACACAGGGTATGGCTGAGTGTGTGTGCTTACGTGTTCTAATGCTTTGTTGCTTTTAGAGTCAGATTTCATAGATGAGCAGAGAAATAAACAGATCAATAACCACCTGAATCCCAGAAGACGAGTGGTGTGTGTGTGTGTTTTCAGGGTGTGTACATGGTGTATTTGGTCAGGTGTACAGTGTTTATGCATAAGCAGTTAGTGCAGCTCATACGGATCAATAAATGTGTGTTATGACCCCATTTGGCTTAGAGTGAACACACACACACAGTGTCAGGTAACTGATGACAGTCAGTTCCCACTCTCTATTTCCTTTACTCCTCTCTCACACTCACACACACACACACACACACACACACATACACACACACACACACACACAGCTCTTGATTTAACACAAAAAAATTGTAATTTAACATAGAACAAAAAACTAAAATTAGGGGGCACATTCAAATACATTGATAAATAAAAAAATGATTACTTATTACTTAATTTTAAGGCAACCCATACTTGGAATTTTCCATGTGCATTGAACCCATCCAAGTTAGTTCACACACATTAGTAGTAGTGAACACACACACTGTAAACCGTGACACACCCGGAGCAGCGGGTAGCCTGTGGCGCCCGGGAAGTGATCGAATCAGCGATCACCTGTCGGACTCTAACCATTAGGTCATGACTGCTGCTTTTGTATGAATAATTTTGTATGAAGTTTATTTATTCCAGTAACCATAAAAAAAAAAGTTTTTAATCCTAGACTTTTAAGTTCAAGTACATTGTGTTTTAGTGCAAAGTATTTTATCCGTTGTCCGTTTACACTACTGCTAAAAGGTTTTGGGTCGGTAAAATGTTTTTTATACCGTAGTTTTATTCAGCAAGGATGCAGTAAATTGATCAAAAGTGACATTAAATTAAAACTTTTGAACTATCTAATCATCAAAGAATCCTTATTTCCACAAAAATATTACACAGCACGGCTGTTTTCAATAATGATAATAATAATAAATGTTTCTTGAGCTCCAAATCATCATATTAAAATGATTTGTGAAGGATCATGTGACACTGAAGTCTGGAGTAATGATGCTGAAAATTCAGCTTTGACATCACAGAAATAAATTTCATTTTAAAATGTATTGAAAAGGCAAACAGTTATTTTAAAATGTACTAATATTTTATATTACTGTTTTATTGAATTTTTGCTTAAAATAAATGCAGCCTAGGTGAGCATAAGAGAAGAATCTCAGTGAGCATTAGAGAAACATTCATTATCTTATGTAGATTTTCTTCTCAAGTAAATGGAACTTGTTTTAAGGATCTTTAAATGTTTATTACTGGAAAACAAGACTAATACTTTTAACTAAAGTTATCACAGCTGAATTGAAAATTCCCTTATTATTATTCCCTTATTCCCTTGCGTTATGATAATTACACATTTTATATGCTTTTAAAGTAATTATTATTAGCTTATTAAATCACAAATTCTTTAATACTCTTATATAAACACCCATACACCTTTAATGTGTACATGTACACACATGCACTCCTCCAGAGTCTATGATATTGTCACCTTATTTAGCTTCATGCCTTATTAGGACACAAAAACCTCTGCAGTTAATCGTTCCTTACTCCTTATGTCTTTTTCTATGTCTTATTATACCTCTTAATAAATTCACTAATTCAAGTGCCATTTTCCCTCAAACTCCTCCTTTTGTCAAACACACACACTCATTCACACGCAAGCACGCTCTTCTAGTCTCAACTATATTAAAAATATATGTAAATCTAGTCTCTAGTCTCGTTTATGTTAGAACATTAAGAATTTTTTTTACAATATTTCCTGTACTCAGGAATGCTTTGAACTGCTTGTGTTGCAATCAAAAGCAAACAGACACAGACAAATGTTTATAAAGCCTGGAACACCATTTCAATGTTTTTTGATGGTATGACAGGATAATATAACACCATAGCTTCTTAATCTTTCAGTTTATAATCCTTAATAATCCTCTTATTTCTAAAAGTCTGTAGCTGGCAGCATGGCAGACCTCAGATGATCTACAATCATCTCCCCCAGTTTGCATAAGTATAGTAATTAATATATGGAAGCTCACTGTTCTGATCCGACATCATCCGTCCTCCTCTTCAATGTCTGATAGATGCATATGACCTCATGTACCTTTTAATGTACGGTATCTTAAGACTTAAAATCTGTTTTGAGATCACATTCAATTCAGTTTTATCTCGATTAATGGGTGGTTGATATCTATGACAGTTCATGCATCCTGCAGTGTGTCCTCCATTTAAAAATATAGTTTTATATTATATTTATTTTTAGCTTAATTATATGTGTGTGTGTGTGTGTGTGTGTGTGTGTGTGTGTGTGTGTGTGTGTGTGTGTGTGTGTGTGTGTGTGTGTGTGTGTGTGTGTGTGTGTGCACAGCGTAAATGATAACACCCCTTCTGAACAAATACAAAAGATGTATTTTCTTGTTCCTGATTTCCTGTTCTTGTTTTCTTGCTCCTGATTTCTTATTTTTTTTGTATATTTGTCACACTAAAATGTTTCAGATCATCAAACAAATTTAAATATTAGCCAAGGATAACACAAGTACACACAAAATGCAGTTTTTAAACGAAGGTTGTTATTAAGGGAAAACAAAATCCAAACCTATATGCAGAACATAAGATCGTTTCAGCTTGAGGTCACGAACAGATGGCCAGACATTTTTTGTCCATTTTTTAGTAAACAGCAGAATTCATGGTTCCATTTATCACAGCAAGTCTTCCAGGACCTGAAGCAGAAAAACAGCCCCAGACCATCACACTACCACCACCATGTTTTACTGCTAGTATAATGTTCTTTTTCTGAAATGCAGTGGGACACACACCTTCCAAAAAGTATTCTTCCATAAATCTTGGGGATCATCAAGACGTTTTCTGGCAAAAATGAGATGAGCCTTAATGTTATTTTTGCTCAGCAGTGGTTTTCATGCAGACCATTTTTGCCCAGTCTCTTTCTTAAGGATGAGTCATGAACACTGACCTTAGCTGAGGCAAGTGAGCCCGAAATATCTTTTGATGTTGTTGTGAGGTCTTTTGTAACCTCCTGGATGAGTCAACGCTGTGCTCTTGGGGTAAGTTTGGTCAGCCAAAAGGTTCACCACTGTTTCATGTTTTCACCATCTGTGGATAATGGCTCTAACTGTGGTTATAACCTTTTCCAGACTGATAGATCTCAACTACTTATTCTCATTTTCTTCCTGAATTTCTTTGGATCTTGACATGATGTCTAGCTTTTGAAGATCTTTTGGTCTACTTTGTCAGGCAGGTCCTATTTAAGTGTACAATTTTAAATGTTTTAACAGGTGGCGGCAATCACTTTTTCACACAAGGCCATGTAGGTTTGGATTTTGTTTTCCCTTAATAATAACAACCTTCATTTAAAAACTGAATTTTGTGTTATCTTTGGCTAATATTTAAATTTGTTTGATGATGTAAAAGCAAAGTAAAAGTGTGAAGTGAAGTGTGACAATCATGCAAAAAAAGAAAGACACATTTTTCACACCATTGTACTTAATAAAAGCAGAGAAATATATCTTATATCTGTGAAATAAGTAAGCCCAATCTTGTTTGAATGAAGGATTGCATAAATAAGTACACCCTAGATTTATTTCAACAAATGTATAATATTCTAGTTCTTAGTTTGTCCTCCATAATTTTACATATACTGCTCTGACCCTTCTTGGCACATTCAGAGTGTACAAGTTCATTACAAATTGTCGTACCGGCCCGGCGTGTAATTATGTCCGGCCCGCGAGATCATTTTAATAATCGCAATCAATTTAATAATCTAGTATCAAGACTGTCCGCGACCTAAAGTGTGTTTTTTACTTTGGCCCCCTGTGCAGTTGAGTTTGACACCCCTGCCCTAGATGATGATCTCTTTAAATGCCCTTATCTTTAATGACGAGTGTTGCTGCACTTGTCTGTAGAGAAACTCCCACAGGTGCTCAAGAGTGGTTGAAATACATGTCAACTCCCTCACACCTTCAGCACTCATAAGAGTTTTACTACCACTGAACTTCACTGTGGGAACCAGACTCACTGTACTGCTCCTCAAGCAACTCCATAACATTTGATGACTTAAATTATTGACTTGGTCTCATGAGACCAGAGTATGGATTCCCAGAAGTCTACATTTTGTAAATATTGGCCTTAGAAAAGGCTAATTGACTCTGTTGTGCTTTTGCGACTGTAGGTAGTTCCATTGTAGACAACCATACATGTAAACAACCATACATGTCACTTTACAGGCTGAAACTTACTCTGTGAGATAAAGAGTCAGTCTTTTCATAGCTTTTGCTAACTCTGACTCGCTTGGTATTCCTCCTGCTCTATGTTTAGCAAAAAAAGCCTCATCATTCAAACAGTCAGTTCTGATTGTAAGAAAGTGTGTCAAAATAACTGTTTCCAGACTAAATGTTTGGTTCATCAAAAAAATTTAAATTCTGCATTTACTCACTCTCATGTTGTTTTTTTGCTTCACGCAAGGTTTTAAACATCCATGTTTGCTACAGTATGCGTGTCGTTGAAAATCTGGAAGAAGAAAAAACATAAAGGCATCGTGTCTCTTCAGAAGACTTGAATTAGACCACTCGATTTTGTATTTTACAATGCCTTTATGACATTTTTGAATCTTTTGAGTTTTAGAGGAATAGACTAAATAGAGGGACAGAAATCTCTAAGGTTTCATAAAAATATCTTAGAAATTGAACGAAAATCGTATAGGTTTGAAATGACATGAGGGTGACTACATGGTGGCAGAATTTACAATTTTGGGTGATTTATACCTTATTAGTACTGTAAGCTAAGTCTTGGATAAACCTAACATTTGTGTATCTTCAGGAAAGCCTGACCCATGTGGTATGGAGCTACGGATTGAGGAGCTCAGACACCATTACCGCGTAGAGCATGCTGTCGCTGAGGGAGCGAAAAATGTCCTTAGACTGCTTGGAGCCAGTAAAGTACAGGACAAGAAAGCCATGTCAGAGGTAATACTGTGTAGTTGTGGTGTTGTGGTGTGGTTCAATGTCAATCCAATAGTTTGGGGTCAGTAAAAAATTTTTGTTTTTGTTTTTTTAAAAGAAATAAATACTTTTATTTAGTTAGAATGCATTTGTTAAATCATAGGTAATATATATATATATATATATATATATATATATATATATATATATATATATATATATATATATATAACCTATGATTTAACTTCACAAATCTCTTTTTTTTCTTTTCTTTTTTTTTTTTTTTTACAATTCTTTCACAAATACTGTGGATCATGTGACACTCAAGACTGGAGTAATGATGCTGAAAATTCAACTTTGATCACAGGAATAAATTACATTTTATAGTATTACAAAGTAGAAAACTGTTATTTTAAAAGGTAATATTTAATATAATTTTTTTAGGTACTGTTTTTTGTATATATCAAATAAATGCGAAATAAATTTGAATTCATTATATGAAATCTTCCAAAGCTATTTTGGACCCCAAACTTAATTGGTATATTATATTATATATTTTATTTTATTTTATTATATTTAAACAGTGGCATATAGCTTTCTATTATATCTTTATCTTCTTTTCAAATTAAGTCCAATATTTTGAGTAATTCCTCCTCTCTGCTTCTTCAGGCTCAGTGTCGTCTGAGCGAGTCGTCTCAGAGGTTAGATCTGCTGAGAGATTCATTAGATCGGCGGTTGGCAGAACTTCCCGAGGATCATCCCAAAGCGTCTGTCATTAAAGAGGAGCTGGTTTTAGCTTCATCTCCAGCATTCAGCTCCCGACACGGTGCCCCCTACCTGCACAACCAGTACAGCACCCTCTCCAAACCCTCTCCGCTCACTGGTATTCAAAAATGATGTTTATTTCATTTAGTTCAGTAGAAGTTGTAAGCTACTGGCTTTGGAGATCTGATTGTTTTTCATATGTTTTTAATTCTTGTGCAGGCACTCTTCAGGTCACATTGCTGGGCTGTATGGGTGTGCTGGAGGTGGTTCCCGGCCGTTCCCGGGGCAGCCCGGTAGTGCTTCCGTGTTACAGTCCAGGAGAGGGGCGGTCCTTTATGCGGAGTGGAAAAGGCCTGTACAGTCGAAGCGGAAGTGTTAGTGGAAAAACACCCCCCAAAACAGACGAACTTTCCTGTGAGTGTGTGTGTAGAGCATGTAACATCCACAATGTGATTAGTCCGTGGTGATGTGTGAGTTTCGATATTAATCAGCATTCTGTTGCGTCTGTCATGTGCGATGACAGTATTGGATTGAACAGAACAGAATGTAGTTCATCAGATCTTATAACACATACCGGAAAGTGATTGGATGAGGTTTTCAGCAAAACCATGTAGTGCACAACAGACCTTGTTCCGAAAGTAAAAACTTAATTAATTTTCTCCACTTAACTTCCAAATTATTAAAGACAGACCTACTGGTAGCTCTGAGGCTTTTAAACAGTAGTATTTGCTTCTCTTAAAGCCGTCAGATTGCATGATTTCAAATTATTTGTTGAAATAATCATGTTTAAAAGGTGAATCAATCACGATGCTGTTCAAAAATTCCACCAATCAAAGAGTCCAAGCACCAAACAAATCACTCCAAGAGAGCTTGCAGAAAACGCCCACTCCCATGAAGCACTGTGAATGTCCTAATTGGGTCTCACTATCCTCTCAAAATACGAAAAGATCCCTTTATCACCCCTTAACTCGTTCATTCTCTCAGTGTCTATCAGTATGGATGCATCACTCACCACAGTGCATTATTTTATAAGTTGTTGTGAATATAATTACATGTGAATATGATGAAACTTTATTAATGGAGCATGTTACCAACACCACACATTGCATACTAATGAGACTCACGTGTGTTCACAGTACAACGCACCCAATGACGTTCTTAAAGGGCCATACACTTTTAGAGAACAGCATACTATAACAGTTATAACTCTGTACAGATCATATACATAAGTGATTTACAGCGGTTTTACCTCGTGTTGTTGCATTAATTGTGATCGCTATTCTTCACGTTGTAATATCGTTACAAATGTTGAAGGAACAAGTTAATCTGATCTGTTCAATAAGTGTTAAGTTAACGGTCTTGTCACTTTAAGAGGACTGAGTTTCAGTCGGCGCTAGAGAGAGTTGAGTTCTGAGGGATTAGAGAGAGAGCTCCGAAGCAGAGATAGTTTTGATTCTTCTGTTATGTACGGCGTGGGTTGAAGCCAGAACAGCAATCCGTTAGTTCTCAATAAAATCTCTG